>UELV01093385.1:5534-21535 GCA_900490015.1 Megastigmus stigmatizans
GGGGGGGGGGGGGGGGGGGGGGGGGTCGAACCTTTAAGTGAGGAAGGAGCATGCGAGCTGATTGCCAGTAGCCTTTAACGTAAGCATGATCGGGCAATCTTTGGTATAGTAGCAGGAGCAGTCGTTGCTCGTCGGCATTCTTCTCGTTTTCGCTGTTAGGAGTGGCTGTGGCGTGGGTAGTGGTGGCAGCCACAGCACTAGCCCCGAGCGGCAGTCCGTCATTCCGTCCGTTGGCCTCGACTCGGACGCCTTGGACGAAGCCGTCGTTACCGGCGGCGGCAGCGTTGCTTCCGTTGGTAGTGGTGCTGGTGGTGGTGGTGGCGGCGCCCCTAACCCGGAGGCTGCCGCTCACCTCCCCCGCCAATAGCACGAGGAGGAGGAGTACGAGCAGCGAGGGCAGTAGTAGTGGCTGATGGGAGCCGCCGCCGACGCCGCTACTGGTGCCGACGATGCCGTGGAGCCGGCTATTGCGGTGCGTCGGCGGCCTTCGGCGTTCTGCCAGCTCAGCTGCGATCTTTGCTCTTGGCCTCCGCGTTCTCTCCCTTCCTCGCTCTCGCTCTCTCTCTTTCTCCCTCTCTCTCTCTCTTTGTATCCTTAAATCTACCGACCCTGCCCGTTAGCCCCCTCCCTCTTTCTCTATCTTATACTCCTACACACACTCTCTTGCTCCCTCTAGTTGACCCGCTATACCCTCGGCTAGTGATGCTGGCTCTTTTTTGGCCGCTGCTGTCGTTGCCGCTGCTACTGTTGAGAGTCGTTTTCTTTCTTGTCCCTCTTATGAGTCGGCCCTCGGTGCTGCCGTTGCCGCTGCTCACTGGGCTGAGGCTGAAAAGAATTTATTGACGTTTAGTCAGGGGGCTAGACGCTTTCACTGATGCGTGCGAATGACTGTGTATGTGCAGGACGGGCTTATTGATTTTTCATGCTTGCGGTTTTGTTTATATCGTGTTGGATATATGAAAGGAGTATATGTATATAGTTGAAAGACGAAGGAGTGGAGGCTTGTTTAATTGGCTAATGTTAAGCGCGTAGTATGGGTTTAAATTCATGTTACTTACGCAGTATGGGGGAGTGGTATTTAATTTATTTTTCGCACGTATAAAATTTAAATTTTTAAAATACCCTCTCACTGAATTTGGAATAAATTGAGGACTTTATAGTAAATCGACAAAATCCCCATCATGATTTAAACACAAAAATATTAAAGTAAAAAAATTGACTACATTACTTGTAAAAAGAATGTCCAGAAAAATTGATAGAAAATTATTGTCTGAACGCATTTGTCTGTTTCTACTTGCGCGCATCAAGCGTAGTATAGTACGTTCAGCTTCAACTTTTATTAAAGATTCCTTTTCAAGTGGGTCAAATTTTTCAAACTATAGTGATTCTCCTTTGTTTTTTTGGAAAATTGTAAGGTTCATGCAGTTATATTATAAAAATATTCCATACCTAGCGTTTTTGGCGCAGAGCGAATTCGTTTGCGAGGAAATAGTATAAAAATAAAGATTTGAATAATTGATTTTCGTGATATTGTACAGTTTGTTGTGGTATTGTTTTACTTATAACTTCACTATTTATATCCTTACTTTATTTTAATAAAGTCACAAATAAAATATAAATTTCAGTTTCTGCGGTTCTGTAATATCGCTTTATTGCATCTCCCACGTAAGAAACATTTATTATTGCAATTACTAAATCTGTAAATGCAGCTGGATATGTTTATGGTTCGTGGAACTTGAGAAAATAGCCCGAATAATTCATCTGTTTCATATGTGCTTAGCCAAAATGGACGGAAACTTTAGTAAAATTAACAAAGTTCGTGGTGAAGACAGTTTAATTACTTTCAGCAAACTCCCAACAGCCATTTTAGCAACAAAAATTATTTCGTTATGCGCTTAGCTCGTACCGTCTCCTTTTAATGTTTGGGTAATATCTCGTACGAAACATTACACAATGTAATTTACTTTTAGATTCTTTTTCATTCGTAACAGATCGATCTTAACACACGATTACCTTAATAAGGTATTTCTAATTGTTTCATTGAAAATTAAATTCAACGTACCTCATAAATATAGTTCAACAACATTTTATTAAATAATGTACATTTGTAAGATTCTTTTTGCTGTAGTTTTTCAATCTAGTGTCTAACGCTATTTCCCGAATAAGCCTCGCGAAAAGTCCAGTTCAACAAGCGTCTCGTTCGTGAACTGTCCAAATTTTGCAGTGTAATAGCAACGCTTCGAATTAGTCGAGATTCGTGTTCGTCGACAAAACGCGGAGACGAGTTAATATGCGTACACACACACACACACACACACACACACACACGCTTATTCCCGGGGATTTACTTCGCGGCTGTGTGTAGATATAAAGGTACCTTCTGTTTCTCTTCTTCTAATCTGTCGATTTATCAGCGGCGCCGCCGCAGCTTCTTACGTTAGACCACGAAAGAGAGGGAGGGAGGGAGAGAGGGAAATCGATACTGCCGCCGGATTTTTCTCTCGAGACGGACGCACCACACACGCACACGTGCGTGCGAGAACTGCCGCGGGCTTATCCATATATATATACGCGCGTATATTTCACGATAATAAGATCTTTGACTGGTTGGGGGGAAGAGATTTTTTGGCATTATCTTTTTTTCTCTATCGCGTGGTGGACGCAGTTTGGTAGGCGAGTTTTATCTCACCTGTCTTTCTATATCTGTTTCTCTCACGTTCTGTTTTTCTTATTCTTGTACTTTTTTTCTTTATTGTTACTGGGCGCAATGATTGATGCCGATCATTGGCTTCTGGACTTATAGGTCCCCCGTTTATCTGTTCCGAGATGTGTGGCGTATGCTTTGGCTCACCTTTTTTTTTTGTTTTTATTCGAGTGGAGCGGAGATAAGACTCTTTCGTGCTTTTCTTTTAGAATTGTGGGATGTGGAAAAAGTCGAAATGTTTCGTTAGGACAGTTTTAGTCCGTTTTAGTATTGTATAGTCGGGTAATATATATTCACAAGTGATTTGATGACTTAGCGACTTATTTTGGTATCGAGTTTGTTTTTGGACGAGTCTAATTCTGAATATAATATAGGTAAAGTTAATGTTGGAATTTATCGATCGTAAAGCTAATTATAAATAATGGATTTATTTGAATCATGAATGCAAAGACTAAAATGAATATTTTGATGAACGTAATTTGAAACGATGATCGACTATGTTATTCTTTATCACAAGGGATTACAGCAGTTTTTTTATCCATCGACCACTCAAAATCAAACTTGAAATACAGTTAATAATGATTAATGAGTAAACTGTTCAAATATTGTTACACTAAATTAATGTTTGATAGCACGCATGCAGTGTAAAATTTAAAATTAAAAGTTAAAAAATTGTAAAACTTGAGCATACTTTCAAGTTTGATTGATTATATTTAACAGCTTTATTACGCCCATCTTTAATAAAAAAAACTTTAATTGATCGTTTCGCATCCAACAATATCACGTGTATTTTCAATGAAACACCAGTAAGACAAAATATACGGAACTCTGAATTTGAAAAATTCCAGAGAATTTGTATGCATGAAAAATTTCAAAAAATAGAAGAGAGAATATTTTGTTCTGCAGAAAAGCAGATAGAGCGGAATACATGAAAATACAGCGTATAGCCTTTCACAGTGAACGCAGCTTTTCTGCAATTAAAACTGGCCTGTTAAAAGAGGAATAAACCGTCAATAGTAATAAAAAAGACAATTATCTTTCATGTTTCGAGTATGAAAACTGATGATTTAACTTCAATATTGTACACATTCTAATCCGGGATATTAAAAAAATTTGCTCGAAGTTCTTTTACGATCCACTAAAAGGTTGCATTATACCGGATGTCTTCTGAATATTTGATATTGCACTTATATACTCGCGTATAATTTAAGTTTAAACTTTTACATCCGCAATTTTGTGTATTACCACCCTTCATTGCGGTCTAAATATTCATCTAATTTTAGATTTCGCGTGTAAAACAACTGCGCATAAGCGCTTAACACACCGAGGCTGTACGTATTAATTTTGAATATAGGGAAAAATTCACGAAATGAAATAATTTCTTACAAAAGAAAACCTCTCCAGTTCTTTATAAACAAAATAAAATCATCGATTCGAGCCCCATAAAAGAAAAATGATCTCCGTAGCATCGCGATAGTAGGAGACAGAATCGGTGGCACTTCAAAAGTACAATCTCCTTTTATATTCTTTATTTTTTCTTTCTTTTTCGCCCTCCGCCAGCAAAAATCGTGTGCACACGCGGCCTTATATAGGTGTAGGCGTTGCGAAGCTTAGGAGGGGTGCGCGTGGGCAACGTCGGTCGAGATTATGTAAGGGCAGTATAGGCGCGCGTCGCGCGTCACGTCGTAAAGGCGCGCGATAAGGAAGTGGTCGAGCGGACACGGGAGAAAATGAAAAAAAAAAAAGGAGAGACAGTGAGAGTCACCGAGGGGAGGCTGGCTGAGGGATATTGTTATGCACAGCCCGTTGCTCGTTCCCCCCTCCCTCCTCTCGGACTTTCGTCGATGATGAATTCTCTCGAAGGATTAGGCCTTGTTTTTATCATTTATGCCACCGCTACTGCTCCTGCTGCTGCTGCGGCCTTCGTTTGCTTTATTGATTCACTTGGCTGCTTGCACCCGGCAAATAACGATCCTGCACGTTTTGCCCATGTGTGTGTGCTTTTTTATTTGCATTGACTAGGCTTTTTGTTTTGTTTTTTTTCTTTTTTCATGTGAAATATCGATAGTCGTGTACGACGGTAATATGAGAATCGGTAATCGAGACTTTTGTTTTGCATATATCGATAATGAGGTTTCCTAGATCACGGAGTAAGGAGATGAATTTTCAAAATGGGAATGATAAACTGAACTGTTCCAAGATCAAGCAAAGTGTATACAGTCACTGTATCGTACTTGTATGTATGCATTGTCTGACTATACTCTGGACTAATCTACTGGTTTTATGGATTTACAGATAGGCATCGTTAATCGTGTTGAGAACTTGGAAGAGTCAAAGATATTTATAGAATAAATCAGAGTAAGAAACTGTACAAAGTTTAATTTAGGTAAAAGATTCGCTCTCGTATTATCGCGGATAAATGGTTATAAGAAAAAGCCGCTTGAAATTCATGACTCTGCGTGGAAAAGCACGTAATCTATATGCGATAAGTGCGTATACAGTGGGAGTATATCTGACGCGAATGTAAGTAGTGTATATTTCATGTTACTGCGCGATGCTAGAAATAGGGACATAACTTTCTTTACGTCCCGTTTTTTTCTTTGTCTTTTGTTTTGTTTTGCACACGCGATAGTAACGTTTGTCGCGCGCAGTCTAGTCCAATAAAAAGATTTCTATCTTATGATTCATTTTCCTTGCTCGGTGAATAATCCTTTGTTGCCTCCAAAATAGGATATTCAATCGTGGTCTTTTTACTCGGGGCTGAGCGAATAAATAAATTTTTCGCGGAGGTGAAAAAGTCGAATGTTGCATACGCGAAATTCCAAATAAGTTGTATTGCGCGAGCTCGTGCAATCCACTTATGTTTGCTTTGCCAAAAGTCAGATCAGCATTTCTTTCTTTCTCCACTCCAGCAAGAAATGCTGCATGAAACTTTTTCTGACAGCTCGAAACACTCCCAACTTTTTATCGCGCCGTTGGTGAAATTAAATGTAACAATCGCGATCGAGAAATCACTTGGTGGCTACGCTACGAAAAAATGGTAAATTACATATTAATCACTTGGAGCTGATTAAGAATCCACCTTCTAACCAGCCGACGTCACTCCCGCGAGTTCGAAAAAAAAACTCGCTGTAAGCAGAAGTTGGTTTTTCGAGGGTAAAAGTTCCCGATCAGCTTTAGAATCCGATGAATATGTATTGTAAATCGTAATAACTTTAAAGATCAATAAATACCTTCCGTCTACGCGTGCATACGCGTGCGATACACATACACAGAGCGAATACTCCAGAGAGAGAGTGCGTAGGCCGTTCGCTCGCTCAGTCCTGTCACATACCCACGCCTTAGTGTTTTTTGCTGTACACTCTCTCGGATACAAAAAGGTTTAGAGAAAGAGAAAGGGGCCCTTCGCATAAAAGAGAATCGGGCGCGCTGACTGCCCTTTTCTTCAATTGCCTTTTACAGTCCTTGCTTTTTTACAACCTGTGTGTGCGTGTGTGTGTGTGTGCGCGTCTGGTCATGTAATCGAAATCTAATAATTCACTGGCCTTTGAAAAAAATTGTTGGAAATATCTCTCTCGGCTTGGACACAAGTCCTTCATTGTATTCGATATCATTCAATTTTTCATTGTAGCGCTGTGTTTAAAAAGAATATACAATTATTTTACTGATGTATTTCACTAATAGCCCAGTGTCACTAACGCGATTAATTCCAATTTTATAAAACTTGAGTTTTAGTACTTTTGTCAATACAATAATCTGACATGTAGCGGCTCTAATGGGATTTCAACAGATATTGGAGAGAAAGTTACATCAATGTACATCCATACTCCCAGCAGTATCCGTACAAATAAGTTACTCTAGCGTCGACTGCACATATAGAGCCACCCTCTCGAAGCGTATATGAGCGATAAGACGCGATGGTGTTTCAGATTTAGGGGAGAGATAGAGAGAGAGAGAGAGAGAGAGAGAGAGAGAGAGAGAGAGAGAGAGAGAGAGAGAGAGAGAGAGAGAGTAGTGACTCTATAGCATTAGCCTAATGCGGCGTATACGCGGTAAGAGTCTTAGACTAAAGTCACTATAACTTGAGCTAAAAGGCCCGGGGCACTAAGGAACATAGGAAGGGCGACTTCTCTGTGTATGTGTGTGTGTGTGTGTGAGTAGCGGTGCGGGAGCGCGAGAATAGCTAGAATTCTCGCTGTTAGCGGCGACGCTTAATGTGGTCCAAGGTCGCCCTCCTTTTCTCTCTCTTTCTCGCACTAGTTCTTGGGTTGTGCCAACTTATAGGCGCGCTTCCAAGGATCAATGTCACACACAATCTCTTTCTCCCTCGGTATGTATGTATGCGGGCACGACAGAGAGCTAAAGGCCGCTTCCTCCAGCTCGTAATGAAAATTTCTCGCATTTCCCGCGCGACGCTCCAGTGTCCGTGTGTCTGTGTGTGTGTCTGTGTGTGAGCGACGACTGGATCGTTTTTGCTCTTGAAACGCGCAAGAGGCTGCGTGAGCGCTATACCGAGTTATATTGTTCAGCAGCTGCTGCTTCTTTATTTGTCTCGCTGTGGTAAATTATTGGGTTGTTTGCCGCGATGTGTGTGTGTGTGGGTGTGTATGTCTTATGTGCTAGAGGATTTAACGTGATTTGTTAGCGAGGGGGGTATATATATCGATAGCTTTTTGTCTTTTTTTTTGTTGGTTTTGAGATGACAGTCGATGCAGTTGTGTATCTTAGTTTTTTTTTGTGCGAGTGGTGCGTGTTTTCTGTAAGGAGTTGTGGATTTATGCGAGGGGCGATATTTATTTGAGATTTTTTCTTCTTCGTGAAATAGTTGTAGAGGCGCGAGCTAGCAGTCTTTTTATTACGAGAGCACTTTATCAAATAAAGATCATCGTATCAAAATGCTATTACCAAAAGTTTCTCAGCTTTAATTAAAAGATTTAGTTTCGAGGACAAGCCACTTTATAAGCAGGTATAGCGATAAAAAAGTTATATGACAAACTTTTAAAAAAAATATAAACATAAAACAAATGAAGTTTTATGCGATAAGGTCGTTATAATTTTTCATATTCTATTTTTCGAAAGCTGATGATTCATGCATATTCAGTATTCGCTTTTAGCGGTGGGTATATTATTTATCGGAAAATTTTTGCATAAAATCAATTTTTATAACCTCAATTTTAATTGATTTGAGAAACGAATTAATGTATTCAGTGACTCGGAATATCAGCTAAAAGATTAAACAATTAATAAAAAAATTAATATAACGTTAGTTTAAAAAATCCCCTTTTAAAAGTAAAAATCGCTTCCGACTTCCTGATAATCTGCAACCCTTACAATTCAAAGCCATGGCTCTATATCAACGCAGTCCCGATTCTACACCAACGATTTGTCGACTTCATAGTTGCCCCTCCACATCAGCATTAATCCACCTATACACCAGTTCTTTCGTGCGTCGGCGATGCAAAATACAACCTAATGGTCGCCTAGGCATTTATGAATACCCTGCGATACTCGCGGTTCGACTATTCCCACCACATGCGCTCACTCCGTTATTTATCGCTCGCTACCATTTCCTCTCTCTGTCTCTTTTTTTCGCCTCCTTCCTGCAGACATTAGCGTGCGCGTAGGTGCATTTTTCACGCGGAGATCGACGACCTTTCACCCTATGCGCGAGCCCCGTTTTATTTAAAGGAATATATATAAATGTTCGCGGCTTTTATCCTTGCTCTCAACGGATCTGCTATTTTTCGAGTGTTTATGTGTGTGTGTGTGTGTATATTTAGGCTGTCCTTTTTCTTTTCGACCGCGAGATTTACGAGCGCTTCGGGGATGCGCGATAATCGATTGTGTGTATGATTTGTGTGGTAAAACGCGCGAAGGATTGACCTTGGCAGGATATACGAAACTTCTGCGTTTGAATGTGTGTATAGTGTGGATTTGAGGGATGGGGGCAGGAAGTTTTTTCGAGTTTTCGTTTTGGCCGCGCGTATGGAAATTTATTCGTACGTGCTTTTAGCGATCTTTTTTTTTGTTGTTCGAATATATAAGTTTTTAATAAACAAGGGATTGTTTGTTTTCGTTTGTTTACGTCATGATAATAACATATATGTATTGTGCTATACTTTTAAGATTCGCGCAATGTCATAATTATTATTAAAATAAATCGACTTATTATTATGGAACAATTTCGTAATGAAAAGATAAGTTACACATTCGATTTTGGTAATGACGATTATGAAAATGAGGTTGTAACAAGCAAAACGTGCATGCATCAAGTAGCTAATCAGAATTATTGGGCGCACTATATTGCAACTTGATGGCATCTCGATCAAATTTTATAGCAATTCTGATCTGAGATGATGGCTATATCCTATCGTATTTCCGCATTCAATTTAGACTGCGGAACTAATAAATAATTTTCTAGTTCACCAGCTAAATTCGCTGGGATTATTGTACATTCTGTTAAGACTAACACGCCTTGTAAATTGACCTCGTACCTATATTTACCACGTGACAAGACTTTACTTCAGAATTCCGAATGGTTTAAGAACCTTAACCCTTTGCGTCGTAGACTAGGTTTAAAAATAGCGATTTTTCGTACATTATTTGTTTATATAATAAATTACAGTTGCATTATAGAGATAATTTTTTCCCTAACTCATAGTTGAAGTGACATCTAAGTAACATGTTACAATTGATTTGATGACTACACATTTTAAAACTAAAGGTTTAGAAACAAAAATCCACGGAAATGGGTAAAACGGAAATGGGGAAATGGGGAGTTCCAACGAAGATTAAAGCAAAAAAAAAAGACATAATGTCTATGCCAAGATTACACTAGTTGTACGCGTTTTTTCTTTTCAAATATTTCATTTCTGAGCTTAGAAGCTCACCGTATTTTTCTCACAAAATTATCATAAATTGCACTGTGTAGCATCTCTTTTTTCGACCAAGCGAGAACTTTTGCAGAGTCAAAGTGCTTGCTTAATTTCGCGACGAAAATATTTAATGCGTCGACGCTGACCCGAGACTAAATATTTGCTTTAAATGTTATTAATATGACGCCTGACTGAGTCACGATTGTGCAATCGAAGACGCTAGTGTTTTGCTTTCGCCTCGCAAATCATTTCATTTCGCATATGGCGTAATTGAAAGTTTGTCTATCTAAACATTTGCATAATTTATAGGATTCGTTTTTTTTTTCATTTTCTTCGTAGAATACATCTCGCTCCGATACATCTCGAATATTGAGTTTCCTACAAAGATAACAAACGCCTCACCTTATCAGCTAATTACACAAAAAGGTACTATAAAAGCGAGCCAATATTAAAGTAACGAGTCCATCAGCTAAAATCATTGTAAAACATCTCCGCGACGTTCTACAACGAGAGACAGTTTGCTAATAAGCTTAATAGATTCGATCAATCAATCAACGCTGCGGCTTTTGAGGCAAAAGAAAAGAAAAACTCGAGTGTGTGCTATGTCGCAGTTGCTGCTGCTCTTCGCTTCGCAAAGAAAAAGCTTTTAAACCGCGGGCGAGCGTATAAAAGAAAAGATAAGAAAAGAAGAAAAAAAAACACATCCAAGCCAAATGGTCGCGTTCTCCACTAGACCTTAATCGAACGGAATTATCATTGCTCCTCGAGGATGCTTTGGCTCTCGCTGTATACGCGCACGAGCGTCGTCGCACACTGTATAAGAGCCTGTAAAAACACTTGGAGAAGAAAGTCTCAGCCGGCTCATAATTCCAGAGTCGAGGAAACGGAAAGAAGTCATTAGGAAACCGTAGAACTTCCGAGCCCGCACCTTTGCCTTACTCTCCTACGCCCCCTGTAATGGCAGTACGAAATTGGATTTACGTTCGGCTGGGCGGGCGTAATTTCTATTTTATTATTTTCTCTCTCCTTCTCTCTCTCTCTCTCTTTTTTTTTTGATAAGTACGGTCGGTTCCCCCTTTTTTTCATCGAGTTACTGTTAGCCGTCTCGTCGTTTACTTTGACTCATGCCTCGGAAAGCCATTTTTTTTTGAGTGGGTGAAATTCAAGTGAAAATCGCCGTTTGCTTGACGTTTTACGATTATACAATTCTTAAACGGAATGGATTCATTAATTCTGTATATGTTTAGGTTTTTAGGACGTTACGTCATGCTTTCATGGTGAAATCCAATTGTTCTTGGTAAAAGAACACTAAAAGTTTAAGCACTGTAATTTTTGCAATACTTTCCGGAATCTTAACGATCGACTTATATCTCCGCGTTTAACGACGTTTTAACACTTTCTTGTTAAGCGGCAATGAAATACCAATAATTGTAAGGGCTGTGTACAATATGAATCTTTCAGCTACAACAGAAACAAACTAAGATCATCGTTTTCCGTTACAACCGCTTCATCAAGTTCTACTCCCAACGAAGTCGTTTAAAAATTCATCCAACAAACATCCATTCATCGACCCAAAGCACAGCCGTCAATACCACCGAACCACCAAAACTCCCAATTGAATCGTCACACCCAATCCTTAAAGAAAGAAAAAAATCTCAAAGTCTCTCTCGCTACAACCAACAAGTGCTGCAGCCTGTCAAAAAAGAAAAAAGAAGAAAATCCTAAAATGATTAACGACGTCCGTCGCCAACGGACTCCCTAGCGATACATTTCCCCCATACACACACACATGTAAGCTCGCGCACCGTGCATGATATCTCGATCTCGTTGAAATCACGCGAGACCATTTCAATGGGACTCGCTCGCCATCGTGTCGCGCGCATTCAAACCTTACCGTACATGTATACATATGCGTATACACTAAAATATGCGCGCGCAATTAACGTTGTCGTGTCGCGGGATAGTTAAAAATAGATTTGAGGACGCGAACGCCCGAGCAATTACGCTCTTTTTGTTTTGCGTGTCGTACTCGTACGCGAGCGCACGTGTGCAGTCCGCATGATTTTTCGTTGGCGATAGAGGCGAGAGAGTCGTTGCGCTATAACTGCTAAGTGTTTTTTTTTTTGGGGGAAGTGAGGGTAGAGAATCGCCGGATGACGATGCAGTATGAGAAAGGCTTTTCTTTTTTTTCTTTTCGAGGGGTGGCGGGAATGCCGATTAATCGGGGCTGGTGAATTAATGGTGATTTCGAGACCTTGATGCGCATGCGAGCAACGTCGCACGTAATTCTTTTCCGTAGCGCGGCTGCTATTAAAAAATCGCTTTGATATACGCCGAGCTGCTTGGTGGGTAATGGAATGAGTTGATGGGTATTAGGCATCGGACCGCATTTTAAAATGTTTACGCTCATCGTTTATATATCGCGGTGTATTAAACAATATATTACGTGTTCTTTACATTTACTCGGACAATTGAACGTATATATCTTGTTATTGTTGATACTGTTAATTTAACAATACAAATTTATTTCCATTCGCAAATGATTGCAATTGAATTTTCACGTCGCACATGTAATATTCGTTAACGGGATGCGTTTCATTGGATCTCGTCCAGTCATTCGGTGGCCGACAAAAGAAATACCACCAAGCGGTGATTACAAATTCATGGGGCTAAAGCGACTAATGATCGGTTTAAGCCTCTCTACCTGGGGACCAAAACACGCGTGAAATCGAACTCTCTGGCTCCGCAGCGAAATTGGCGCGCGTATATAGCACAGGTAAATCGAGTCGCTTTCGCCCATCGAGCGACACTAGTCTCACTTAGGCGAGTTTCAATCAAAGACCGTTAAATCAAACGGCCAATTAATCAGGGGGAGAGAGGAGTTTGGATGGTGTGGTCGCTCCTATAGAGGAGAGAGTACGGTGATTAACAGGCCGCTAATTATCCGATTATTAATGTCACCTCGCAAGCCTCGTCTCTCTGTACCCCCCTCCCCTCTTTGGGTACGCAAGAGCCGTATTAAAGCGCACCTACCCCCGGAATCCAATCGCTCTCCCTTGTCGCAGCTTTTAGGCTATGTACTCATGCATAAATAGTAAAGTTTGGGCTTTGGTGGGACGACTTTGATGATGCGATGGGGAACACGAGGACGAAGTTTGAATTTCGGGGTATGCGTGGATTTTTGTCGTTTTGAGAAAATTCGGTGAAAGATGTGTTTGATATATGATTAATTGTATCCTATTGTACAATTTTGAGAAGATCGTTTCATAGAGAATTTATTGACGCATCTAACGATAACGATCAAGTGCATTAAATAAACCGATATAGCATTCGAAATACTCGTAAAATTTATTAACCCTAGTGGAGCTGAAATTCGTAATTTGGATGATTTATGAAATTATTATTTTCGAATGTATATGCCGAAATTATGTTTCAGCCGATAAATGCAGCATCGCTTTCATTTAATGCAATATAACGAGTTTGCGCTATAAGAACTTTCGAGTCCATCAATCAATCTCTATACTCGCTCGAGAATATGTTCAAATTCTGAATCTTTAAAGATGCATTAATCACCGGATGAACCGTTTTGAAGCATATACTCAATGAAGCCGTGCAACATTATCGACTAATTAGTGCCGTGTCAATAGTAAATTATAAAAATATGCAGTGAATTTTCGTCTTTCTACCTTCGCAATTGCATTTTTTGAATATTTTGTTTTTTAATAAAAATTAATAATTAATAATTGCCATAGAAAATATATTCATATGCGCTGCATTAAATAGCAATTAATTACCATACTTAATCGCTAAATCGATTTTTTTTATTATTCATTTTAACGAGGATTCGATACAGTTCGACGAACATTAACTAACTCGTCAATTACCTCATATCAATCACATCATTTACCGATCGATTAACTTCAACCTAAAAATAAAATGAAAGCAAAGTCTGCTCGCGCGGAACTTTTACAAATGAAACATCGCTGCTTTTTATACATGTTGTATAGCTCTTTAAGCGACTGTCGTCGCGTGGCCTTTTTTATATCGGTCAGCGATCAACGAGTCGCGTGCGCGCGTTGTTTTAAAAAAAGGTACACACCGGAAAACAGAGGAGCGGGAGAAAGAGAGAGAGAGAGAGAGAGAGAGGCATAAGGAAAGTCGAACGATCCGAAATAACTAAATCTATAATTAATCACAGAGAGTTCGACGATATCTAGCAATAGTATGAGTCAGATGTGCCACGAGTGTCTCTTTTTCCGACTCTCGTCGCGCGCTGGTAGTGGGAGGGATGGAAAGATAAATGGCATACACATTCGGTCTTTTAGAGACGCGAGTGGAAAATTTGCCTCGGACTGAAATATCATCTAGACTGTATCGTGCATTAGTTTTTGTATTTTTTAGCTGTATTTATTTTAATTACGAATGATAAAAAGCACAGAAAGGAGAAAGAAAATACGTTACTTCTGTAAAGGTATAATTTTGTTACATTATACTTTATTTCAACTTTAAATAATAATACTTTCGGAGATTCCATTAGAAAGATAAACTTTTGTGAAATCATGCGACATTGAACTTTGTGTAATGGCGGTTCACCTTGGATCGAGCGATCGATATTACATATAGGCGCGCACAGAACTCAATATTCTAAAAATAGACAGTGAAAAAGCATCATTCCTTTCCCTTTTTTCAATAATCTATTGCTCATCCAAAATAGACAATTTCTCAATCGAGCTTCGCGATCACTTGAAATAGAATGCCAAATGCAATGATTTCCAGATTTCGACACACACATCCCAACATTCATTTTACTCGTCGAATGTTCAACCTTGGCTGTGCACGATCATCCCCAGCTCTCACGCTCAACCAAGATTTTTCCTCGCAACAAAATCTACCCCCCCCCCCCCCATTCCCAACCTCCAAACCGTAATCTAGCAGATATCCCAACACGACTACAAGACACTCACACGTACACACATGGCTTCCTTCATCCAGAATTCAGCTCAGCGCAATCGACAAATCGACTCTCTCTCGCGTAGCCAATTGAATCTTCCCCAATCGGCGCCCCATATACACCCTCCTATAATCTAAACGCTCACTAGGTGTCATCCCTTTTCTCAGGGCGTTTCAGCAGGGGATCGAGACATCGCGTCGCGCCTGACAATAGCAACAGAGTGAGTGAGAGCTTCAATCCCCTCCTCCATTCTGCTTATATCTCTCGAACAGAAGGACGCACTAGTAACCGGATGGGACACACGCGTGTCCATCTGCATACATACATACATATATAGAGGAAGGCTGTATGTCTGCAGGAAGCGCAGGAAGGTGTGGCGGGGGTAGGGGAGGGGAAGGGGGAGATGTTTCGTTTGGATTATGGAGATTTATGGAAATTCGGGACAAACAAAGCCAAGTCGCCCGCGCGCGAGAGAGAGAGAGAGAGAGCTGCAGGTTGACGCGACGCAACCCAGCGGAGAAGTAGTGTCTCTCTCTTGGGTTTACGACGTCCTGTTGTATGTGCGGCGGTGGTAGAAGGTGTATTTACGTCGACGAAGGGTAGGGAAGGATGGGGAGGGGGATTGAGGTACGTGATGGATGTAAGGAATCGGTTAGTTAGGGAAGGCCGGGAACACACGCGGCGCGCGACTACTGCGGCATTAGTTTTGTTTGTATTTCGCGGGGGTTTGGCGGGGGCAGGGGGGGTACGGTATGTTTGTTGTTTGGGGAGAGGATTTTCGGCTGACTCGTCAATTGTTGAGAAGGTGGTGCGATCGATTTTTGTCTTTTTTTTCGGGAACGAAGGTTAGTGGGCGGTGGAATTGATGTCGCAGGTGTTTCTCGTTATGATGTGCGTTGGTTCGTTGTTTATGTTCTGAAATGAATTTAGTGTAGTGGGACAGACTGGAATTACTTCGAATTACTTGAACATCAATTTTTGTCAATGAACCATTTTATATCAAGCTGACGTATGTCAATTTTCTTTACGAAGTGTGAATAAGACGGGAGCTTATTTCTTTTATAAAACACAAGTCATTCGAAAGTACAATAACAATAAAGAATTGACATGAATATTTGTAGAGCTTACGCCCGCGAAAATAAAAAAAAACACCGATACAAAACCATAATTCACGCGAGCCATAGCCGAAAGAAAACAAAAAAAAGCGAAATAACGCGTCGTCGAGATTCGCGCTCAATCAAATCCATCGGGACATTTGCATAGGCCCATAGAGGGAAAAATGTCCCCGTGAAAGGCAGTAAATTACCGGGACACATCGCTCGGGCTCGATGCAGCATGTAAAATACGCGTGTCTCTGACACAGACAAAGCCAGAGAACTAGCGTACAAAATAGAAGGCGACGTATACAGAGAGAGAGAGAGAGAGAGAGAGAGAGAGAGAGAGAGAGAGAGAGAGAGAGAGAGAGAGAGAG
>UELV01093387.1:0-14849 GCA_900490015.1 Megastigmus stigmatizans
TTAAGTTGTGTATATATATATATATATATATACAATAGCATGAAAAGCACTTGATACGCGCATTTATTAATATTATCTTGGTATGCTAATATATCATAAACCAATTTACGGTGTCTATCTAAAACTTTATTTTTCACAAATGTTCAAGCTGAATATACTAAAACCGAATAAAATTTAAATTTAAATAACGGCAGGTATTCACCCAATATAATATTTAATTTATTTTGGCATTGAGCGTATCTTAAATTTTGGAACACGTTTAAATTATTAAAACTACCGATCAAATTACTTTCCAATTAGCCGCTCATAAAGCATCTTAATAATGAATGGTTTCAGATACGTGACTGGCTCACGGCGAAAGAAGACATGATACGTCAACAGGTTGTCGTGGTCGGCGATGTCGACAACATCCTTCAGCTCATCGACAAACAAAAGGTCAGTTCTTTTTTGCTTCATTTCGTCACCTCATCTTTTTTTTCAACTTTTGTTTCGAAACAATGGGAGAACCATTTAGAAGCGTGATCGGGAAATTTCTTTTAAAGAATCGTCTTGCACAAAGTTGTACCGATAATAGTGAAGCGTTAAATGCTCGACTTCAAAACAGTAAGAAAACTTTTAAGCTTAACATTTGAACTTAATTTTATCGAGCCTCAGTTTATTTCTATTTTAAATATATTTATTTCTACATTTAAATTTTTGAAAAATGTTTTCGATTTGTTTTTACATAAATGCAAGTGAGGATTCATAGGAAAAATAATAAACTTTCATTTTTTTTTTAATTTTAAAATAAATACTCTTATATAATGTTTTGAGTGTTCAAGTTCTAACAAGTAAAAATGCAAGAAAATTATATTTTATACGTTGTTTTGTGATTTTCAAATATAACATACTTTGTAAAAAGAGTTCCATGCGGAACAGTAAAAAAACCGTAAATATTTATTTATTTATTTATAAGTGGGACCCCTTACATATAATAATTCAAAATAGAAAACAATATGTAGGTGACTAATAATATTTCAATACTATGGGTTTCATCGCATATTTAAAAGAAAGTACTGAATCAAAATTTCTTACATAAGTACAATATTCATTCTATACTCTTCGTAGTTTAAAAGCAGGTGAAAGCTTAATTTAAGTCCTCTATTTTCCAGATATGTTTGCATAAACTATAAAAGATTATATATTGCAATACGTTTTTCTCCAAAATATATCGTATCATCCTTTTTACCGTGTACTCTTCAAATGCTTGAATAAATATAACAGAATTTAAAAAAATATTAAATTATAATTAAAACTTGTCTTACATAATAGTGATATTGTATAAAACAAAGTTAAAAATGTATAATAATTTGCGGTTCAGTAAATAGTTGTAAGCGATCGGTTCAGAAAATTATTAAAACTAATTATTTTTTGCTACACATTTGGTCAATAACAAACCACCATCTATAACATTACTCGAAAAATCTCGCCATTCCTAAACTTCAAATCTTTTCTCTCACAAAACAAACTTTTCATTTAATTTTTACCTACACTTAATTTTTACTCACACTTAGATACATTAACCTACATGCCCTCACGATAATGATAAAACGTTTGTGCAACCGCCGGTAATCCAGTTACCTGCAGCCACCCATGTAACCACTCGTCGAGACTACGGTCGATATTTACCCCGATGAAAGGGAGCAAAGTCTGCCGGGTAAATGACCGATCCCCGCGATATTTAGTCAGATCCTGCCTTTTTCTACTGACGATCAAACTTCTTCAATAATTTTAGTCCTGCAATTAAAAGGCACGCGAATCCATCAGACTCGCAAACCTTTTTATAGGATTGATCAAAACTTGCACTCATCAAATTCCACTTTTTGTTTTGACATCGCGACACGTTGGAATTGCATGCACGTATCACAGCGGGGTATTAGGAATTCAAAAAGCGGGGCACGCAAGAGTAGAGGAGGTTAAACGCAGGCCTCGGCATTAGAAATTCAAATTTTTGCAATTTGCTAGAGGTGGCGGGAAGATTAAAATGCGGAAACTCAGAGAGTATAATGGCGTAGGAAAAGGCTCGCGCGCCGAAGTATAGCTAAAAAGGAAATTGATAGCGGCTGGTGTGTCGCTGTGTGGTTTGAACAAAAAAAACAAGAGAATATATGCGAGAGGAGAACAACAAGAAGCAAAGGGTAGGCTAAAAAAGAAAGATTAGTTTGCGAGAGAGAGAGAGAGAGAGAGAGAGAGAGAGAGAGAGAGAGCGTGGCTGAGGTGGTTAAATGGATATGTAAATGGGCTGACGTATCGCAGGTCGGCTACCGCGAGTGTCGAAATTTTTCTCTGCCCATGTCACGCAGACGTGAGGGACAGAAGAAAAGGAAGGCCGTGCAGAAAAAAAATGACTAATGCGCATGTGGCGCTTGGAAAAACTCGCATAAAGGAGGACGAATTGAAATTGAATTGAAAATTCCCGGCTCTGACTTAATTGGACGGTTGCGAGCGAATGTAATGATAACTTTTAAATTTTATATGAAATTTATTTCGTTTTGTACGATCAAAAAATGTATAGACTTCATTTGATTCTTCTGCCTTTTGTATCTACAAGTAAATTGTTTTTTGTTGAGCGACTGGGTAATTGAATGCCAAGCTTCACTTTGCTAAGAAAGCGTTGGAGTTTCATTTAATGTCTTGTCAAACATTTTATGCCAATGGACCAGTTAAATTTAAAATCATTTCAACTGCTTGATCAATCAATTTAAAATGACAAATTCTCGTCAATTATTATAACGATTTGTCTCTTAATCTGAATTTATAAATATCATTCATTTTATTATTTTATTATATATAACGTAATATATATCAAAATAGTGTGAAATAAAAATAGTCTTACGATAATAGAAGCTTCATTCCTTTACGAATATTTATGTATTCATAGAATTTTTATTTTTGATTTGATGGTGTTTTTAGTTTCAGGACAGCTCGCTATGCTGTACAAAAATTATTTTATTAAGACGATAATTTCTTTATTTCAGCAGCTCTATATGGCAATCAAATTTCCTATAAATTCAGATACGCGAATGTATATATCACGTTTTTCACGAGTGTAATCTAATTTATCGAGCCGCTGCTGTCGTACGTCACACAAACAGAATTTCGCTGTAATACTGTGCGTGTATATCTCTATGGCCAGTCGAAATCGCACTAATCGTTACGAACTAATAACACAGCAATTTCACGTTTGCCCAATATCACACTTTGATCACGTAGGATTCACTAGAAAAATGAACATTAATGGATGGAAAAATATTCTATTAAATTCGGGAGAAGTTGAATAAAAACTATGCGGACATTGGTGAAAATATAAATTAAAATTCTTTCAAAGTATTTCCCAGCGGAAACAATATGGATATTCCGTAATTCATCGAATTAGCATTCAAAATAAGACTCTGTGACTCGAATCTGAATTATTGACCTTCTTCCACGGAATATTGAATTTTAATTTGCTGAATAGATGATGACGATGAAATTAGACAAGGGAAAGTTAGTCGATGTAGGAATACAAGCACTTTAAAAATGAAGGATTTTGATTTTTTAAAATGATTCACTATTTCAAAACACGAGTCAATCTACGTATTTAGCTTTGCAAGCGATTGATATTGTTAAATTAACCGTAAATTCAAGTGATCAATCTTCCTTGAAGATAAATATTACTGAAAAAAGTCATTGAAAGAGTTAAATAATCCAATTGAAAAAACCCAGTTAATAAACCCCCTTAAAACACATTATAAACTCAAGGTTGACGAGATTCCAGCATACATCGATATGATAACCAGAATATATCGATAGGATAAAGCTTAATGCTCATCGATATCTCCGATTCATACGATCGCACAGAGGAGAAAAAGAATCGGAGCACCGATAGTCGAGGACGTTCAAGAGAGCCGGCAAAAATTTGAATTAAATTGTACTGAAAGGGAAAAGGGGATGCGTGCGCGGAGTGACTATAAAAGTAAAAAGGAGCAGAAAGAGAGAGAGAGGGGGGGGTTGTTGTAGTAATGGAGAGAAAGGGAGAGGGCGCACGGTATTCCGGTACAGGAAGTGGCGAATATGCGTGGAACGCGGGCCGGGGACGAGCCTGGGACACGCGAACGAGGTACCTCTCGGTTTCCTTCGGCTGACATTAATTACACCAATTTTTATTGTTGTCGTGCGTTGCCGCCGCGGTGGCCGCTTCGATGAGCCAACAAAAAAAAAAGCGAGAAAGCCTCGTGCGCTGGTCATTTTCTTCCATCGCTGCGATTCCTCCATCCTCTTTTTATTTGTTTCGGCGAGCGTTTGAATATACAATTCAATGCCGCTTTTTCTTGCTGCCATGAATTTATTGCTGTCGCGCCAAATTCGTTGGTTATTGGTGTAGTAATGACAACACCGTTGTATAAGGTGGAGAATATATTGCTGAATTTTGGAATCAGATCAAGGTTTTAAATTGGTGTGTTGGCTGAAGAAAAATTTTTCTGTTCTCGATATAGATGGTTGATTTATTGACAGTAATCTGCATTAGTATCGTCTAAACTCATGTACAAGAAAATGGGTTTACTTATGATTTCTTACAATATTTTATTTTATACTTTAAACAAGATAGTACTCTTTGAAATTTTTCATTGCTTAAAGCTTTAGTTTTGCAAAGTGTATACTTACCTGAAATTCTCTTTAACTTTATTCTTATCATGAAAGGCCTCGCACAACGTACAACAGCAGTCTTTTCCACATCAGAAAATAATGTGCCTATAGAGCTTCGAGCACTAAAACACGAAATCGCGGAGAAAAATCAGCGAAATTTTCCAAGCCCAAAACTCCAGAATGAAGTGGGAAGCCGCGCGCGCTATCAAAGCTCGGCATCTCTCGGCAAGCAAAACTGCACCAGCCACTTATCCGTCTATTGCTCCCCGTACGGTGGAATTCAGTCGGTAAAAACAGACTCTCTCCCTCTCTCTCCCCCTCACCTCAACTTCTTATCCTTATCGTCTTCGTTCCCCCCGTCATTTTCCAACTCATTAAAACGATCTCCGGTCTCGCGAGTAATAATGGAATTAACGGCACATCTTCCCCTCTCTCCATACCACCGGCGAGGAACCTACACACGGGAGAGAAATATAGAGAGAAAGCTCGAGGATCCGAGCGCTCGTGCATCGTCATCAGAGCTTATATATTCCGAACTCTGCAGCGCCTGAGTGTGTGTATGTGTGTGTACAGTGGCTGCTCGTGCCTACGTTACAAAGTCCCCAGGGCTCGCAGAGAAAGCGAGGAGGAGGCGCATCCGCACAATCAGTCCCTCTTCCTCCCTCTGCAGCCGAGTTGTGTCTGCTGCCTGGGCCGGTCCGAAATTAGTTGGCTGCCTGCGGAATTAACGCGTCCTGGGCACTTCTCTTTGAGATGCCGCCCTCTCGATGTTAATGTATACCTGCATATATAGGCAGCTGCTGTTTCGTCGCCGCGGAGTTTAACGGGAGAGAGAGATGCGCCAACATCGCGTGGTATTTCTGGCGAGCCGCCGGGAGATCCTCTTGCTCTTCCCTCAAAGATGTTTGCAAAGAGTTTGTGCCGATGATGTGGTGCGGTTGCACACACGAGCTACATAACGAACTTATGCGGAAGTAGATTTATCAAACGATGGCTGTGGTACAACTTGGGTAATCAATAATGGGCTCGTTAAATAATTAGACGTTCCGATTGTGGAGACGTTTATTCTTTCGAAGGAATTGAACTTTTTTCGGGCTGGAACGAGGTTGAATTGGATTCTTCATGATGTTCGACAATCGATCACTTTTTTAAGACGAGAAAAAGTCCAGGAAAAAAAGGGGGGAAATTAATGAATTGGAGCAGTCTTACAGTGAGTCGTGACGCGATACTTGTGTGGAAAATTTAATTAATAAATTATAAATATATTTTGGCATCAACGTTTGTTCTACTAACAAGAATTTGATGCGATTTTGAGGATTTAGAGGCTTTGACTTTATGCGGATGAGATTAAGAGCTTATGTATTAGTATCGTCTTTGATTCTCTTTGATGAGCTTTTGATGAGTCTTTGTGATTATGAAAGGTTTCGCAAACGTTTCAAAAGCTATATCTTAGTACATGCTATAAGATATATTTAGTTTCCTTCAGCTTAATTTCATCAATTACCTATCATGATTAAAGTGTTTCTAAACTTTTTCTTTAACTCATTCATCAAGTATTCTACTAGACATTATTGATTAGCAAAAATAAAACTTAATTTTGTTGAATTAATATTGTCTTAGTGCGTGATGAAATTAGAATAGTTACAATCTACTACAATGGTTACACTCTTAATATTGAAATATGTTCTAATTTTAATAAACATTTATAAAAAACAAAATATTTATTTAGTGAACAGTTTATTTCTAGTGAATGGTATCACTTTTAGAGCCTTTAAAGTGCATGAGGAAGCACCTACTCTTGAGTTGAGTCCATCATGTCTATTTCTTTGGCCAAACTCCAAAATTATTTCTGATGTTGGGTTCCGATACAAAGTCCACAGGTCGTAAAGTTCAGAGATCAACGGTAGATGGAAATTGATTTTACAAGAATTTAATTGTTAAAACTATCCTGAAACAACTTGAAAAATACTGTTATTTTCAATATTTTCATAAAAAATTTTCTCTTTTTGATAATATTCTAGATTAAATCGAACATATTTTTAGAACTCTAAACAAAATTAATATTAATAATGAAAAATTGATATGATTTTAAGTGAATTAAGGTTATAGATGCATATCTACCAAAATATACATCCGGTTGAGTTTGTACATTGTAAAATGAATATTTATGATTAAATATTTTTTTAAATTTGACTCAGTATATTTGTAATATTTATTTCTGAGGAATTATTCATTAATTATTATATAAAGCTGAAAGTGTTTTATAGCTTAACAAATTGATTTTGAATTTAATCGAAGTATATAGTAACGATTAGTAAGAATAATCAATAAATAACTAAGCAATTAATATTCAAACAACTTGAAATACATAGTCTGGAATACATTACTCATAAAATAATAGCTTTAAGCTAGATTTTCAAACAGTGTTTGCATTGATGGATTCACAGCATGGTATTATCCTGTAAAATTCCATTGTATTTTAATTAAACTAATTTTTCCATCGCATATCATTATCAAATTGAATTTTATACTTTAATATATTCTTTATTGCAGTTTAAATTTTTGCTAAATGATAAAGGCAAATGTAGCTACGAACGATTTGCAGAAATTTTGAAACAACCAAATCAAAATAGAAAACGAAAAAATAAATTCGTTTTCTTATCGTCTATATTATATGCGATTTAATTACATTAATGTGATATTTAAATCAAGTAAGTTCATAAATAAGTATTGAATGAAATCGAGAAGAGGACATGATTTAATAAAAAGTTGAAAAAAGTAAATATCTAAAACAAAGCATATTTTTATTATTAAATTTATAAGCTAATTGCTAAGTAAGAGTAATCATAATGCAATTCAATACTTAATCGGTAATAAGAAACTTTAACGCCATCAATAACACACGTCATTTCAAAATCTAGTTTCAATCATTCGATTACCTTGGGAATCGTATTTCCCCGAATATTGTTCGTTGTTCGTTAATTATTTCGACGTTCATTGATTACACTGTTGTATACCGGGCAGTTACGGCGGAGCATCTAAAGAGGCAACAGAACTTTCTCGTTAGTATTCGCCTGGGGATAATGCCATTATAGTATTTTGTTAATAAAACTGTTAATAGCTTTACGCGGATGTGTTTGCAAGAACTGCCTGGTCCGATACGAAATGGAGTTTCAATGATAGGCAATGAAATAATTTACATATAAAGGAGACACACATGGGTACTGCGTATTGAAAGTTGACCAAACTACGATCATTTATTCATAGTAAAATTTTTAGGTATTAAAGTTATTAAACTAGAAAAATCCAAATTTTTTTTCATCGATCACAAAATGGTTTTATGCACTCAACAGCATAAAAAAAAACATTGACTGCTTCATCTTTTAAAGGGTTCATATAGCACACGAATAATTCCTTTTAAAAATAAGATTTGCGTTCAATTTCTGATTAAACAGGTATTCATATTATCAAAAACGGGCTCTCTGGAAGCCCTCTGGAAGCACTCTGTAGCTGAACAACAAAAATCCGCATACGAACCGAATCAGGAGAAAACAAATAATCTTTTACAGCGCACGCGGGGTGGGAAACAGTCGGAATCACGAGAGCCGCCCTTCTAAAAGTTTCATCACAGCGCGCACAACGACATCCGTCAACCTCTCGCGAATAAAACTCTTTCTCTCTCTTCTCGCAAAAAAAAAAAGAAAAAAATAAAGGCAACAAGCAGAACGCAGCTCGAAGCCGACTCCATATATCCTAGAACCGCACACGCACACATATACACACGCACACATATACACATTCACACAGTCTAACTTTCCCTCTCTCTTCCTTTTCTTTCGATCCTTCAGGTTTAGGTAACCGAGTCAAAGACCCGAAAGCAATTCGTCGCCGTTGGAATGCGAATCGATATTTCGTCCTCTTTCTCTCCCTCTTGCTCGTTTAGGCGCGCCGCACATACACACACATACACACGCACACCCATACAGAGGTAATCTTAAAGGCTTTAAGCGACGAACGCCGCCGCCGCTGCCGAGAGAAAGACAGAGCGCAGCAACGGCGGCGGCGGTGGCGGCGGCAGCGGCAGCGGTGGTTGGTGTGCTGCCGGGGCTATCGATTGCCCGCCTAACTTGCAAAGAGAGAGCGAGAGAGAGAGAGAGAGAGAGAGAGAGAGAGAGAGTGGAGGCGCCGGGGAAAATGTCTACCTGGAACTGGCGATCGACCCAGCCAAGAGAGCGAGTGAGAGCTAACACGCTTCTCTTCTGCATGCACCACGCGATGCTCGGAAATCGCCGCCCCTCGCACGCCGCGTCGTCTATATGTGCGGCTGGGTTGCGTGCGTATGCGCCTCTGAGTCTTACGTGTGAGTGGCTGTACACAGTCGAGGAATCTTTGTTTTTGCCTTTTTCTTTTAACGAGCCTATAGTGCACCGGCCGCGGCCCCCCGACGTCTCTACTTCATCGTGGCTGCATGAATGAAAGACTGCATCGCTTGTTTATCGTGGGATTTCCCTTTCTACTCAGCTCCCCCCCCCCCTTTTTGTTGTTGTTGAGTTATAGCGCGGGCGAGGAATTTCGATTCCGGGAGGTGCGGATGCAACTGCTGAGAAACTTTGACGATCGGAGAGGGAATGCGAAATTGTTGGGCATAGGCTGATAGAAAAGGGAAAATTTGGAAATTGTCTATAGGGAATGCAAAGGGCAAGTGGAAAGGTTACTTTGGAGTTTTGTTGTGTGTATCTTGGGTTCATATTTTATGTGTTATGCTAGTACTTGCACAACGTATACGAGATGATGTAGTGCTTCGCATTTTGCACGAAACGAATTCTCTTCAAACATACTATGTGTATTACGAAAATTGCATGCGCATTTTCTGGAATTCAACTTTTTCGTGTTTAAAACGCGGAACGTACTGTATGTTCGGAATTTAATATGAAAAAACTTCTCTTGGCTAAGCATAATTTAGCTTGGTATTTTCCATGGTTTTTTAAAACTTTTTATAAGAGTGAAAATGTGGAGTTGCCAAAGTCTAGTATAATATCAATATTAGAGCAGTTTTCACTATCGATTGGGTTCACGATTTTACGCTTTAGAGTCAAATGATATATTGGAGTGGTTACATATTTCGCTTATATTATTATTTTTTTTATTATTTATTTTTCTTATGACTTTTACACGAATTTCCGACTAATACATTTTGTTAATTTTAATAGAAAAACAATAAAAGGTCTCATTATATCTATGATAATAATTTTAAAAGTACTATTCACGCATTTTAAATATTTTTGCTTAATTTAAATTACATTAAATGCTCAATTTTTAACGAATCAATTAATTGCTTTATAAAACATTACTTGCTATTATTTCGCGAAACTCACGAACAACAAACAATATTTTTCCTTACATTCGTTTCAAAATACGGTATGATGCCAATAAAGCGTGCAAAATTGTTCGGGCGCAGTAATCAGATTGTTACAATTAATTTATTTTATTTGAAACGTCGGTAAAAAATCCGACTGTGAATTTAATTAGAGTTAATATATTCAGCCCAACGTAAATTTCAATCCAGCGCTTAATTCAAAGCAATTAATTGCCCAGAATAATAAAGAATAAGCTCACATTTAGTCCCTTCTCCCGTATACACAATCATTTGTCTCTATTTTAACCCTCCAGCGTGTCAATTCACGATGTATTTTATACAAATTTTAATGGAATTTCAGACGGTGCTGCGCGAATTGGAGCAGAAGAAGCCGCAGCTGGACGAGCTCGTTCACACCGCGGAGAACCTGCGCGCCGATACCAACCGGCAACAGCTCCACGGCAAGGGTGAGTAGTACGGACTCATTTTAGTCAGGCGTATACGGTCTCTAGCACTTTATTTGACATTCCGACGCTATCTTACAATCGTATCTCAACCTAAATAGATCGCATAATTTTCCGAACTTATTAGTTTGTTATCTTTATTTGTTTACGGATACCGCCTCCTTGATTCTTAGCAGTTCCTTGTACTCAGGGTAAGGAGGAGTCTGGCCTATATGACAATGAATTTATCGTTCCTTTATGTTCTCGAAATTGGGAAATGGCTAAATTGATCGACTTTAATTAATAACAACTTTATTAATTCAAAGTTGCGACGTTTCGAGGGTCTAGTACGACTACCCTTCTCTTCAGACTTGAAAAATATATTACAACATATTCGTTAATTAAATTTTAATAACACTACGGTCACTTACAATCATAACAATGTCAAATTAAAAATTCTTACTCAATAAGACTTATTGACTAAAACATGGTTTAAACTTCAAATAAATAGAGCATATAACCAACCAAAACGGTACACTAGAAAAACAATTTTAACTGAATAATTCATATATATATAATTTTTTTTTATAATAAAAACAAAGTACTAGAAGAAAGAACAGAACACGCGGGAAACTCACTCTTTCTTAACCTCCACTATTCTCACTCATTATGCGTCAAAAGTCAAATTTTTAATTAAACGTCCAACGAAGTAGTCAAGTAGGGATTGTTATAATTGTAAGTGACCGTAGTGTTTTTAAAATTTAATTAACGAATATGTTGTAATATATTTTTCAAGCCTGGAGAGGAGGGAGTCGTACTAGACTTTCGAAGCGTCGCAACTTTGAATTTATTAAGTTGTTTAAAAAATTACATGACGATCAATTTAGCCATTTCCCAATTTTGAGGATTCTTGCCTATTATAACTTTAGCTAGTTTTAGCTAACAATTTTATTTGAGCATTTTTATGTATGAAAATACAATATTGTGATTATAATACATTAAAATATTATTAATATTAATCCTTTGAAGTGTACGAGATTCGTTGGTTTTGATTTGCGTGGATTTTCCTGTTTTCACGGTTCGCTAATCATAAGAATTCAATCATTACAGAGGTTAAAGTGATAGATACATACCAAAATGGGATATATTTAAATTATTAATTTGCGCGTTTATATAAACAAACGTAAAAGTTATCTTTAAACAAACATATTCCAAGAATATTATTCTAATTTTGTTTCTAGGAAACGTTGCAGAATCGCGTTTATTTGGTAATGCAAGCGCCCGGTGTGCAATTATATTTTGTTACCGGGTTCATTTTCTGGTTTTGCATATCTACCGGCCGCATTGTTTCGAACAGCTCACTTGTTCAAATCAGACTGTTTCAGGGTACAGTTTGACAGTTCCTTTTGAAAATTAGTTTTCCTCAATTGCGCTGCATGAAAATATAGCCAAATCAGAAATTGCACTGCTTTATATATTTTTATTGTGTGAATTGCGTAACTCGGTAGTTTATTTAATAGTAATTATTTATTAAAATGAAGAAATATTTAATAATTATTTACATTGAACTTGAACTACTATACAAATGCATTTTTTTATTAATAGTATTGATTACATATTCCATACAGATTACATGCTACGGCCCTTGTGGACGTAACATCTATTGTTATTTTCATTATTTTGAGCATGCACTA
Organism: Megastigmus stigmatizans; assembly: GCA_900490015.1. NCBI lineage: Eukaryota > Metazoa > Arthropoda > Insecta > Hymenoptera > Megastigmidae > Megastigmus > Megastigmus stigmatizans. The sequence goes on from UELV01093387.1 coordinate 12,159, forward strand.
TCCTTATTCGGAAGCAGCATTTTGTTGAGAGTCTAAAATTACAACATATACTGATAAAAAAAATTAAGGAACGTAATTTTAAACCTTCTAAAATACATTATTGTAAATATTTTTTTAGTTTTTACAGCACCAAAAGGTATTTTTAATTTAAACCGCACACCGTATCTGAATGAGAAAAAAAAAGTTAACGACCCGAGCAAAAAAGAGAAGCTCGAGTACATCTCCGCGCGCTCGTATGGTTTTACTGCGGCAAGACCAACGGCGAAAGCAACAAACTCATCGCCTCGTAACAATGCTTTGCCAGGGCTATTCTATCCGGCGCTCGTTTGCCTACCCGCACACGAGCTCGTCCCGAAAGTTGCGGCCCTTGTGCCGCGGCGTTGATTCAGTTTCCGTTGCGCGCGTCCCGGCCACCCTAGCTGGCCATTAGTTAACGCGCGGCTAGCCCAAGCGCAGTCGTCACCTATACCGAAACGCTCTCGGTCCCGCTCGCAAGCTTGATTGTTCGCTCAGCGATTTTGCCTATGTGCCTATCTCTTCGCGCTCCGCTACCAATTTATTGACATTGTCGGAATCCGACGCCCGATGATTTTGTTATTATGTTATGGATGATTATAAGTGTCACGTCCGGTGAAATGAGGCTCGAAAATTTTTTATTAACTCGAGGCTTACAGCTGAAAAAATTGATGCTTTCGCTCGTAGGAAATGTATTTTTATTGTGCTTGATAACGCGATTGCATTGAGCTTTATATTTCCCTTTTTCAGTATTACTCGATGCTCAACTACTAACGATGATTTCAAACTCACTTGTCAGCGCTATAGAGTAATGCACTTTTTTCAGAGCAGAAATAATGAACATTTAATATTTCACTGTACAACTATTTATTTTTAATTATTTTTTACATTATGAAATCGTAACTACTGAAGGCGGTTATAAAATTTTAAGTTTAGCTTTTCTTTGCCGCCACAGTTGAAAATCTGTTTAATTTTAAGCATAAAATGTATGTTCAAAATTGAAACAGGCTCACATATCATTTATGTAAAACGAATTTTTTTTTGCATAAGTGCACTGTGCTAATTATAGGGACTCGCTACAGAATTGAAATAATTTACAAGAATATAATGGATTTTTTTTAAATTGAAATATTTCATGTAAAATAAGTAATAACGAAGTTTCAATAGGATTGACGGCATCGTTATTTACACAAAACATTAAATTTTCAATCTTGTGTTTTTTTTTTGTCACAGAATAAAACTTTCTCATCATTTTTTCCTTTTTCATCGATCTCGCATTCGTCTTTAATATTCGATCGTAGAATTGCGGTTTTTCCCAACAATTCTGTCATAATGCAGAAGCCCGTCATTCATGAAAATATTACTCATTCTCAAAATTATACGTTGAGGAGAATAATGAGTAACATTTACAAAAAAAAAAAAAAAAAAAAACTATAATATCCATATAAAGACTGCAGAAGACTCAATTCCTGATCGTTAAAACTAAGTAGATTAAACAATCAATTTTGAAAAAAAAAAAACAAGTGTCAACGAATCGCGGATCTGTGAAAATTTAATCGTTGCAAATATGATTTTATAAATTCTAATGCAAGTAATAAATATTAATGAAAGGGAGACAATCTCGTATGCTGCATCACGAAGTGATGTTTTTTTGTCGGCTGCTTCGTTCTGCGAACGCCGTGCGCGAGCGGAAGGAGATTCCGATTCTCCATTGCGGTCGAATATCGATAGAATTTTTTCGTCCGAGCGCAGCTTATTTTTAGACTCTCATAAACATGCAAACTTATTCAGCTCGTGTTTGATGCAGTTCACCCGTTTTTGCGATTAATTTTTCTTTCATTGTTTATGCGCGCCGTTCGATCACGCTTTTTCCTCGAAATCGAGGTTTCAATGCTCTCGTAGTTTTCAATGTCTACAGCCTATCTCAAAGAGAAGTCAAACCTTTCCTCTGATGAATGCGAAAGAGCCGCTTTTGGCATTGGGCTTTGAAAACTCTCGCTTTATACGCGATAATTATCACGATAATTACGGTTTGTCTGTCTGTTTATCGCTGTATTCGATGAAAGAACCTCTTTTTTTCCGAACAATTTTCTAAAGCCCTCGTCTGAAAGGATACTTCGCTTAATTTTAGCCGGTAATGTACGTGCGACTGCGAGCGCCGGCGTTATATATTTACATTCAGCGGCTAGTCATTAGTAATACTTACCAACAAACTCGAGGCTAAAAGCATCCCCCCGTCATAGTACTTGGTCGTATAAGTGAGTTTCTGCTAATTAGACATGCTAATTACGCATAATTTTCGAAGCTGACTGGGACTTGGGAGATACGAAACTTATTGTCCCCGTGCAAACCACATTCCAGTTTATAACGGCGAACTAAATGAAAATCAAAACTACGTCAAGAGCAATAAAAGCCAGACGAATACCAATTTTTTTCCTTCCTACCTTTGAGTTTATCTTGATTATTGTTTGTCTTTAATTAGATGGGTTGCCGGGTCAAAATGTGTCGTTGATTTTGTAGGGAATAAACATTCATTAAGATGGGAGTGAGAGCTGAAGACACGAGAGAGGGAGAGAAAAAACGCAAGAGAAACGTTAAGTTTGTGAAACTTATTTGAAAGTAGCTTGGAGAGAGAGAGAGAGAGAGAGAGAGAGAGAGGGAGAGAGAGAGAGAGAG
>UELV01093391.1:2766-24469 GCA_900490015.1 Megastigmus stigmatizans
GAGAGAGAGGGGGGGGGGAGAGAAAACGAGGGCGAACCTGACGTGTGTGTTACGGCGTTGCGCAACCGACGCGTGTATGTAGGTATACATGCACACACCACAGGTCTGCGGTGTGGTGCACGTCTATAGATGTGTATGTGCAGGTACCACCGAGACTGAGCGGAAAGCGGGTAGAAAGATGGCGAAGACGATAAGGAGACGCGCGGGGGTCCGAAAAAGGCAGAGTGTCTCTCTCTCTCTCTCTCCCGCACTCGCAATGAAGTCGTATATATATATATGCATTATAACGAAATCGATTAGGATCGCGATCCGCGAAAGGTGGACTTCGGGTAGCCGCGTGACAACTGCATGTAAGTAAGCGCGTGTGTAAATACACGAGTTGCTGCTGCTACCGCTGCCATCGTGATAATTGCTATATATATATATATATATAGCCGAGGTGTTCGCCAGTTCTCGCGCCCAACTTGCAATTAGCACTTGCAGCGCATATACTTGTGTATCGCTGTAGCGTACATGGATATACGCGGCTCTGGTGCACAAGTTTGGAGCCTGTATATTATATGTTTAACACGATATGTTCCAATTTCTCGCAAAATTATATATATATATATTAATGAGGCTATCAAATTTTTTCTTTGCACGTTCTAATTCTATTCGCAATATTTTCCCTTCCTACTTCGTTCCTTGATCTTCTGCCCGAACGTTTCGTATCTTCTATCGCACAACATCACAGTTCCTGTATTTATTGTCCGTACACCTATAGATACATTATAACATATATATGACTGGACAATTTCTGGAAGCCGCGCGCGCTATTGCTATTATGTCGTATTATATACTTATATTGCGCGTGGCGCTATTTATATACGAGACTAGGTAATCTGCAATAAATTAAATTGGCCGATATAAGCTCGATACGGTCGTGGGAGGCTTTGGAGTGTGATATTAAGCGTAACGATGCCGTTAATTGAACTTGATGCAGAAAAGCCGAGTATTAACATTGTTCTTATCTGCGGCGTTCAGATAGACTGCACACACATACACGCTTATTCGCTTTTTCTGCGTATGCGCGCGCCGGCGTGCAGCGAGTGCATATACATTATAATACACGTATTCACTAAACAATATCGCGATGGAATTATTTAATTGATCTTGTTATTTTTTCACGAAGTCGCGCTCTGATTTATACCGCACGACTCGCTATGATAAATTACAATTTGTTATATGTGCAGAGCGTGGGGGTCTTTCTTAGTCTTTATATGTCGTCTCGATTATTCAATTAAGGTGGGCTGCAGCTATTGAAAATAAAAAGCTCGCCTGTTTCCGTTGTATATATGTACGAGCGATTTGCGTTTTCGATTAAAATGTTGTGTGCATGTACATATACAACTGTACGGTTGTTTTGTGTACGTGTTGTACATTAATCAAAATACGTTTTGTAATATTATGTTGACCATGGCAATTCGCACGATCGTATATATCGACAGCTTCTTTTACTCGTGCGCATGTAGACGCAATGGAGTAATGAGATTTTCTATTGTAATTGTATAATAGTTGCAAAACAATATATTGATTTGTTGTAAATGACCCTTTTATAAGTAGTTCTGCCAGTAATCCAATTTTAATGTATGCAATGTGAGAGAATGAACTGAATGGCTATTAATAATATTTGCGTGTATAAATTTCAATTTTTTTCAGAGACACGTACCGATTATCGAAGCCCATTAAATAGATTCATATATATATATATATATGCGCGATTGTGAATTTACAAAATAGAGTCGCATGGTCCTCCGTCAGTCGCGTGGTCTAGATCTTTGTCATGCAGTGTGTATGTATACCTATACCTATAATTCACGCGACCACTCACGATGTCCGCGTTGTCACTTATGCTAATTTTCCGTGTGGCCAAAATCCGCTCGGCCGTGCGGGCGAATTTCGTTATTATGCAACGCGATGGACAGCCGATAAAAAGTCAATTAAACAATCGGTTCCGCATTGGCTCTCGAAGGACATTTCGGGACCTTATGTGACTTCGGAGACGTATAAGAAACTTTAACGTTTAACGCTTTTGATACACTTATATATATTACAAGTTTTATCAATATGCCAATTGGTTGTATAGCGGATTAAAAAGCCATTTGTCACCATCGCGCACACTTCACTCTAATCGTTATAATTATGCGCTACGTGTATTTTCTTTGATAAAAAAAAAAAGAAAAAAAAAAACATATAATCTCGTTGCCACTGCACATTAGCATATTCAGCAGGAACTTTCGAAGTAACATTGTTGAAAAGCTATACGGAATCGAGTCTCGGAACTACTCGATAGTCCAGGTTTGCACGCGATGGAAAGAGAGAGAGAAAGAGAGGGAGAGAGACAGAGACGAGATGAGACGAGAGAAAGACGAAACGCAAGCTGCTTTTTATAAAAATGTAGATTATCTTACGGGGGAGAGGGAGAGAAAGAGAGAGAGAGAGGTTTCCAGCTCCGCAGGTGTCTGTTGTAATCGAACAGCGAATCCGTGTTCGGAGCAGTGTGCTTCTGTGCGCAGCTCATCTAGAATGGAGATCGCACGGTTACAGTTAACATTTTCATCCATTCTTTCGCCTTGACATCGATAACGAGAACGCGAGTGTCGAGAGCGCGGCTCAACTGCTGCTACTGCTCTCTTATGATGGACTCTTTTTCTTCTTCTTTTTTTTTCGTTCGTTTATGCCCCATGAATTTCAACAGAAAGGAAGAGCTGTACCACGGTGGCTAATGCGCCTCCTCTTGCGTTCATCGGTACTGATGTGCTGCGAGTGATGAAAATTTCCCGATTTTTCGAAATCCTAATTGCGTCGTTTTTACCCGATCTTCGATTTTGCCGTTATTTTGCATAACCGATTGGCGAATCGCATGTTTTGAGGTCATTCATGATGCGTATATAATTCTGGAAACTGCGAGAAATATAATGATATTTTTTAGAAAAATCTTTCAAACCTGCTTTTCTGTTTACGCCGTTCTTTTTTTGTTCGAATCAAAGTGATTTTGGGACGCTGAGAAATAAAAGGAGAAAACTACAATCTCCCGTGTATCTTCGCGCTCAAAGTGGAAAGCGATTATCCCTCGAACTGTTGAGACACGTCTACTCTCGAAACCCGACGATATATATATATATATAGAACAGCGTATAGTGTAGCTAATTGAAAGAGAAGTAGGTATACGAAAGGTGTGTACATATACGTAGTAATGATTTTATTTACTCCCTTTATCAATTATTTCTTAAATTGTAATGCATTACTTAATCTGCCATTGATGCAGTGGATGAAGAAAAAAACCCGGAGTCATAGAAATCGATACGTATCGCGTATACCGGGGATTGAAAATTCAATTTCGCGAAAGCCGATCGAACGTCACGATCGCCGACGACAGTCGTGAGAAAAATAATAATTTTGCAAGGCATTTAATACGTACACAATCTACTTTACCCCCGCGCTGCTCCGACAATTTACGCATTAGTTGACATTTGTAAAGCGATCGTTTTTCTCACTTGCAATCGATTTTTCCGATTTAACTGCTACTGCACATTGTGTGTACACACGGTGAGAGAGAAAAAGGGGGGCGCGATTAGAGATCCTTTAAATGTCATTTTCAACTCGATCTCTACTTGTACAATTAATTGGAGCGATTTTAACATTGCAGCGTGGTTCTATCTTTCTCTCTTTGTCGACGTCCTATTTTCGCTGACAGGCTGTACACGCGGGACTCCATTGGCACACACACACACACACATGCACATGTGTGCCTTTAGTGTGCGCCGCGGCGGTGCGAGTTGCCTAATCTCTGGCCGAGCGCGGTTTTAATGGACGTGTGTATAGGTAGCGAGTCGCTTTTTGCTGTGGCAATCGTTCCGAGTTGCCTATATAGTGTGAAAAGAGAAACAGATCGCGAATATAGAGAGAGAAGTGCTTAAGGGTGATGGACGGGGGAGAGATTACCGATGAAAATGTATGCGGATCAGAGAGAGAGAGAGAGAGAGGATGTGTGACGCTGAGCACGTGGTAATATGGGACTCGCGAAGATGAGAAAGTCGTTCGAACGGAGCAAAGCACGTGACTTTTAATTATTGCCGATATGTGTATTATTATATTGAGAGAATATGCAGGTGGATTGGACTGCAAGACTTTCCTTGTTTACGGAGAGGATTGTTGTATTGATGCTGAATTTAAAATGACCTTAAGATCAAATAAAATTAAATAATGTTCTTTAATTAAAGGATATATCGTTTTTGACTGATGTTTGGATTTTTTTTTTTTTTTTTTACAAAAATTCGTAATATACGTTTTTGAAAGTATTTTTATCGTATTCATGCATATTTGTATATCCAGTGCGCCTGTTAAAATTTAAATACTTATACCTCATTTTTTTAAATCATATTTTGTTCTTCAGAATAATTTTACTTTGACTGTCAGCACCTTATTAAAAGTCTCTTTTTTCTCGCATTATGCATATTAAGTAATGTTTTTCAATTTAAAGAATTTCACGATGAAAATTATAATGATTTAGTTCGAAGCCGCAGTAGAGAAACAGACAGCTGTCAGTAACCAAATCGTAAAATTGAAAGTTGGATCGTGCTAAACTATGCGGAAAATCGTTACAATAATTAGGTATATCGATGTATGCGAATGAACATTTTATGAATTCATTTTCTTTTTTTACTGAAAAAAAGAAAAACTTGTAAAATACTTCCTATGAAAGAATTAATCTTACGCAGAAAAATGTATAAAAAAATCCTATCTCTTCGAAAAAAAGCCCCAGAAAACGTCATAACTTACATCTAATCAAAACTGCATTGTCAGACGCGCGGCAGTAGTGGAAGTCGGCGGCACGTGGGTGGTAAAAACACGCGCAGCTACACGTCTAATACGATATACAAAACGTGTACCTTTGTCCTATACCCGAGCCTATACCCGCTTCCCATTTAAAGCTATCAGATCGCCGCCGCAGTCTTTCCCTCTCGATATTGCGCCAATTATTACGAAAAAAAACTCGTTCTTGCTCGAAAAAAAAAACAGAAAAAAAATACCAGTATCTCATTAAGCGGCACGATCCGACGAAAAACGTATTTTCGGTCTTGGCGTCACGTTTAAAATTTCATCGGTGTATCGTCTCAGCTTGACAGGACAGTCGAGTAGTGGCGGCGGCCAAACAGAAATTAATACATTAAGCGGTCGAGCGAAGAGAGAAAGAGAGAGAGAGAGATGGAAAGCGGTGCCAGCAGGCAGGCAAGCAGCAAACAGCTCGGTTAAGTGACATTCCGGATGATCCAGTTCGAGGCATTAACGCACGCAGCCTCACTTTCATCGCGGAGCGTTCGCGGTTGCCAAGAGAGAGAGACAGAGTGAGAGAGAGAGGGGGAGAGAGGAGATTCATCGAGAAATAGATTGACAAATTGTCAATGTCGTAATGGCTGCTCTCGGCGGTCGTTAGAGCGACTTTTAGCTCCCGATTCCTCGGGCGCGACTTGCGAGGCACGTCTCTTTATTATCGTCCACCTGTTGTTTTCTCCGCGTTGTTGCGTAAGTTTGCGAAGAAAGTTCGGATGTGTTTATGTTAATGGGCTAACAGTTATTATCTTTTTGGGTAGTTTGTATATATAGGATAGTGTGCGTGTCATTGTTGTGACTTGGATTCGACATGCACTCGATGATTAATTGCGTAATTTAATTTATATATACATGTAGGCATTGTTTATTTTTTTCTCTTTCGTGTATAGGTTGTCTCGAGCTGTAATGAAGTATTGCGGTTATTAAATTAAAAAAGAAAAAAAATGAAAGGAATGTTTTCATCGAGTGAGCGAAAGTGATTCTGGATGGCGAGAGTTATGCAAAAATTTGGTCTGGAGCATTATTCGCTCGTCGTGTACCGTAGCGGATCGATTGATTTTTATCTCTCGTGTTTAGCTATTCAGCTAATCAATCTAGAAGAGCGACAGTGCGCCGAAAAATTTCGCCTCAGTTTCTAATAACCTCCTTTTTTTTGTTACAGATCGGATATTGTATAAAAGTAAAAGCATCGCGATTCTTTATTGAGCCGAATCGATAATAAAAATGTCTGAATTAGAGCGTTTTTTTCACCTTTTCCCATGGTCGATCGTTAATTAAAAAAGATTTCAATAAAAGCATAAATTTACGATTGGCTGCGTCTAATAATGCAATTAAAAAACCATTTTATAAATGATTTCATCCAACGTTAGGTTCGATAAAAATGTATTATGCACGATTTTAATACACTTTTAAAAATGATTTATCACGACTAACAGAGAGTACAAGATAATCTCGCGTAATCTAATGTTGCAGCGAAACTCCTTCGGATAATTATAAAATTTCATTAATTAGATTAGCGCAGCATTACGGTACATTAATTAAGTTGGGCCTAAAAGTTATTAAGCGATCATATATATCGACGTAAAGATTGCTTTATTACCAAACACCATCCCCGATTTAAATACTTAATTGGGCCGTTCGAGCCGTCTATAATCACTATAATTGACGCTAAAAGTCTTTTTCCTCCTATAACACGAATCCACACCGGTGTATTTAATATATGAAAAAAGGAAAAAAAAAAGAATTTCAACGAACTATGGCCCGTTACACTAATGCAACACACACATCCAGTTTTCCTGGATTCCACCATCCGGCGGAATCGACCGTTCCATTTTTTTGCGACGCGCCGATGGAAACGAGCGGCAACGGACTCACGCGGCGGACCTCGAGATTTTACGATGTCACTCAACTTAGCATTCGGCATCCTGACGAGAGAGAAAGAGAGAGAGAGAGAGAGAGAGAGAGAGAAAGAGGAAAACGAGAATCCGCGAGATTCAGTCGAGGTGCGCAGCGATCGCGCGCGGCAAATGAGCAAAAGACCTTTAATTGGCGATTGCATACATAAGACTGGTTACGTTCGGCCCGAAACCCTTTCGCTTCGCAAACATTTGCCATACGGACTAGTATCTTATATACCTGTCGATGGTCGTCTCAACCGCCGCCGCTGCTGCTGCTGCTGTTGCTGCTGCTGCGGCGCGCGATCCATTCCCAATCCTCATTTTGGTCGCAGAACGCGCCTCGCGGCTTTCCACATTTCACGAGCCGCGCGAGGTTCGACTTTTTTTTTTAAAATGAGGCTGCGACCTTAAGCCGCTACCGCCATTGAGTTTAACATGCGATGTAAATGCTCGAACTTGGATATTTTTGTTTTAATTGCTCTTGCATTGGCGCAGCTCAGGTGATGTGTGTGTTTGTTTTTTTTTGCTACAGTTGCGCGCGTGAAGTGTAGGTATCGATCGATTCGGCTAATTTTATTATATATTCAGCCCACATGCCGCACCAAAAGTGTCGATATACTTACTCTCGTGCAATCGGGTTTCGCCGGTTTGCGCAAGCTTTGACCGGAGAGCTTTTTTGGTGATTAGCGGTAGATAAACCAGTAAGTAGCTGCGGACGCACGTTTCAGCTGCTTAGTCAAAAATCTAGTTTCTGACGTAGGCTCAGCTCTTTAACGACGCTGCGAATGTTAAGTACACGCCCGATTTTTTTTTCTTCTTTTCGATTTGCGTGCGGATTTGGGCGGAGATAAAAAAAAGTGCAGCCCCATAAAGAGGATAGGTGCAGAAAGACGATCGTATGTGCTTGGAATTATAAATCATCCCTCGGCTCGAATAAGGTTTACTTTCATTTGTAGAAACTGAGAATTTTCGAGCTTGTATCAGTAGAAAAAGTACAGTGCTTAGTCAGACGCTTGACATCCTAGGTAACGTATACGCTTTATATAGGATTGCATTCTCGGATGATATATACAACTAATGAAATCCACGTCCCTTAAATTTGTCTTCTATCGTTTTCAAATTATTTAAGCAGATAACAGATCGTCGATACTTTCCTCGGGCGCATTACAAAACAGGCTGCAGGCGGTACATGTATATCGACTCGCCGAAGAAGTATATCATACATAAAGCGCAATACGAATTTATCGTTAACACTTGCCAACAAATAATTAGGTATATAACCAATCTCGCGGGGTCTCGACTTTTATATAAATTTCCTTTATGCCTCGCGCGAGAGACAGAAGCGATCATTGTCGATATTAGCCGCTCCGGATAATTACACTTTCTTAATCTCCCAGGCCTCGTATACAACGACCAAACGCTCTATTTCTTCTTTTTTTTTTTCTTTCGTTACGCGCTGCACACATTAAAGTCGCCCTGCACGTATCGCGAGCCGCACTGTGTAATTACAGCCATAGAGCACATTTTACTAGCTCTCGTTGGTGTATGTATACCGTAGCAGAAAATTCACGGTAATTTTAATAACGTTCGATGCTTTCTTAATCGTTCTGTCGACCGTATATACGTATATAAGAAATCAGCGCGTATTGTATAGCATATGCGCTTGTCGCCTAGATGAGTTATTCGCTCGCGCGCGCAAGGCTGTGATTTTTCTTTCGGGCCTCCTGTACGTATATATAAAAAGCACTGAGTAAGAGTTTTAAAGGAGATGCGGCGGCGGCGGTTTCGTGCGCGGGCGACGACATCCTCGAGAATTATGGTTTTTCACATGGTACAACGAGGGACATCGCGCATTATATACGAGCACTGGCACGAGGGAATCAGAGTGCATAGTACATATAATAGTTGTGCACATCGCGTTTTATTGCTCGACTCGGGAGTTTGCGCAATCGCCGAGCTGGTCTATGTATAATATAACGTGTAATAAAGAGAGTCGCATGGACGATCGCTGGCTTATGCGGAGAGTCTACTCTGAGCTCTGTGATATCGAGTGAATGGAGGATGCTACAGGAGCGGAGAGTCGCGAGTTACGTGCTAAACCGGAGTTTCAGCCTCTCTACACTTTTCCCATCATCTCCACGCAGCCTCTCTCTCTCTCTCTCTCTCTCTCTCTCTCTCTCTCACTCACTCACTCTCTTTACATCGCGAGTGTTTTGCAACTAATTACATTTTGCGAATCGCATTTATGTAAGGCGCCGCTCTCGATATATGCAGACACGCCGAATAAATAATGCTCTTTTGCGAAACGAGTATATAGGCTCGGACCTTCTTTTTCCCTTCCTTTCCTTTTCTCTCTCTTTCTCTCTTGCGCGCGCCCCCTTCGTTTTTGCGCGTGTATATAGCGAGCGGCGAGCTTTATTGTAATTATGTAAACACGCGGGTCGAAATATATATATGTACGAGCGGCCGCAGAACGTTTTACGAGCAGACGAGTTGCTGCTGTTGCTGCTGCTGCTGCTGCCGCTGTATGCCAGCGAATAATGGAATATATCTATAAGTGCAAACTCGCTCGTTCTTTAGACGCTGCCGTTCATCGTTTTTTTTACCGTGTACTTAGCTATGCGCGGTAAATCATCCCACGAATATAATGCGCGAGTAGCAATATACGTTTTACGTCGAATGGTGTGTATATAGATAATAATGTTAGCGCAGGCTAAACGTATATGATACTTGCGAAACGCTTCCTTTTTTTGCGGCTTCTTTCGCGCTAAGCCCATTACGATAATTCACTGTGTCTTATGAATACTGCACTTCAGCGAAATGTTTATTTATTCTACACTGGAGCCATCGCGATAATTGTTTTATAATCCTGAAAGTTTATTTTAATTCGGATCGAGCGGAGTGGCAATTAGTTGGCAATTTTTTAATCCGCTCTGCTTTTTTCCCCCCTCGGTTGCTTCTCGACGAAGAGATGGAAAAGTGCACGAACAACAAGTGCGGAGCGCCGCTCGATGCGTAAATCAATCGATGACGTCAGTACTGTTACACTTCTGACAATGTGACGTCAGGTGCATAGCGTCGAGACTTTCGAGGCGACGGCGGTGGCTATCAAAAGTGTTTTTCACTTTTACGATCGAGGAAAAAAAAGCGAGCAAAAGAGGAGGTGAGATGCAGCGCGCAGCCTGTGTTTTTTCACATGTAAAACCAAGCTCCCGCGCGCCCTTTTTAATTCGTGCGAAATAATAAGAGAGAATTGTATATGTGTCGCGTAAATATATTTCGCATGATATACGAGTGTCTGGCGCCAAATTTATTGTCGTTTTCATATAAATAAAAAAAAGAGTCTTTTATAACGTATTATGAAAACAGTGTTGAAGAAAAATCCGTGCAGTACATATATAGGTGCCATCGTAAAGCAACAAATTTGAATCGACTTTTAAAAGTCAACTGCGAATCGTCCGACCGTCAGATCAGCTCCTCTCTCGTCTCTTCGGCAACCTTCGCTCATTTCACTTTCGCACGCGCGCGCAGTCTCGGGCCGAGCGAGAGAGAAATAAAAAAAAAAGAACCTACATATACGTTCCATTCACGCAGACACCGCACCGCTCGGCGCTTGAACTGTACAAAAGTAAAAGAGCCTCGCGCTACACCGCAGCACTCCTAAAACGGCTTCCCCGAAGCGCTTTACGATTCCCAATCCCCGTCCTTTTTATTTTAAGCCTGGATATCGCCAATTCTCTCTCTCTCTCTCTCTCTCTCTCTCTCGTCGATGCTCGCCTTTATTATTATTTGCTCGGGTACGCGTTTATGTAAATGAGTGCGAGTAGAGGGCGATTATTGAGATTGCGCGGCCGCGCCGGGCAATTCCGGACGCGCGCGCGCGCGCGAGCATTAACGAGCGTTAACGACCCGCGGGAATATATATATATATCGGGGCCTCTCGACGACGACGACGACGACAACGTACCGGCCAACTGACTCGGCTCTCTTTAAATATATATATATCGCCCCGAGGCTCTCTCGACTTGCCCCCCGGTGTGCCTTTTCCATTTTATGTATATACACGTATATGGTTGCATGTTCGGAAAAAGTCGCTTCTAGCGAGACTTTTCAGAGTATATATATATATATGTATTATAAGGTGACGCGAATGTCAAGTCGTGGAGTTTATGTAGAGCAGTTCTGGTAACAAAAAAAAGGGAAACGTATGTGTGTGGCGATGAACCGTTGAATTGTTCTGGAATTGTTCTGAAATTGTTCTGGAATAGATGCGGGAAAAGTGTAGCTATACCGATGTATAATTTGGGAAATTATACGTTTATAACGTTGCGCATTAAAAAAATCTATACGATGTCTATAAGCTGTACAGTTTCTCAAGCCAGTATACATTTCAGGATTGATATACGCTTTGAGCATGTATCGGACAATTCTCAGCTTTATGCTCCGAAATCAATGTTTTAATGTACATTTGAGCTCAGAGAACGGCGCAACGTGGAACCTTAACCCTGGCACTTCCTTATTCAACTTCTCGCCTTTCTGCTCGTTTCACCGTCTCTCTAAACTTATATACACATATACATTTCCCCGAAGCCCCATTAAAAAGATCCTTTAACGTAGCCCTCGCGGATACTCGTGCGGCGTTTCGACGGATGCACTGCGCGGTATCGGCCGCTGCATCCCGTTGACACTCAACAATTTACACCCGGCATTTGCTTTTATTACACGCGAGACTCTTGGTATATATATATATATGTTTTTATTGATTCCACCGTGAATTTACTGTTATATATGTGCCGAAAAGTGGCTTTTACATGCACACTCGAGGAGGAAATCGTTGCCGAGAGTCGGTTTCGTTTGTTAAGAGCAATAAACAGTCGTACTTATCGTACGTTACACTGAAATTTACGAATACACGTATATATATATATTCCTGAACCTCTCGTACAACTGGATGCTGGTTAACCAAATAACAATAATCCCCCGCACGCGCAAGTGTAAACATCATTGCGCAATCTCAAATTATACTCCTGTATGTGCCTTCAGCATATATATATTTTCGATCTCGTGATAAGGTAATAATAATATAAAAGTATACGTGTAGGTATATGCGCTGCACGATTATCGATGATGGTTGCGTAAATAAGCGCGCCTCCATTAGCCGCGCGCGATCGCTTTTGAACAATCGTTACGAAAAACCCGCGAATTTTCCAGCGCTATCTCAATCCGATCGGTGGTTTTTGCTTTCGTCGAGCGCGGAAACTCTGCAGCTGTTTCTTATATATACAAGTATAATAGGTACCGTGACAAATGTGAGGTGAGAAAAAAAAGTCTCTCCGCGGTTTCTAGGGAAAAAAGCCTGGGCTGTCGCTTGGCCATCGTCGGTCGTTCGTAATTGATTCGGATTTATATATATATATATATGTAATGTATAAAAGCTGCCTGGGTGGCGCGTGTGTACGTATCGCCGCGGCGGAAAGTCCCATCAGCCCATAATAGCGTCGTATAGCGCGCGGTCTTGTTGTTATAAGACGTGAAAAATATCCTCGTCCGACCTTGGGCGTGTGTGTGTGTGTGTGCCGCGTGCGTATTATATCTTCCCTGGTCGTATATCGGGTGCGCCGCCTTACAAGGCTCAATTGCACCAGTTTTCATTCGCGGATTTCTTTTCCTGCGTCGCTCGTCGTCGGCGGCAACGGCGTCTCTCTTTTTTCATCCTCGTACCCTCTCGCGGCTCTCGATTAGTGCACCCATTTATTAGATCAATCATCAGTGTCGTGCTTTCTGGCGAGCGACCATTCGTCTTGCTCAATCTGCCGCCGCCGCTGCCGCCGCCGCGCGTCTCTCTTTCTTCTGCGCGGTGCGCGCAGCTTCGCGAGACTTCAAAGAAAATTGCACCGTGAAATTTTCTCATTAATCCCCCCGCTAACCGTATATCCTGCCAGCGCTTTTTCTAAACAAAAGAGAATTGATATCGACAGGGTTGAGAATTGCACTCGCGGCTGCTTAATTGCATTTAATTAGTATTATATATATATACATATATATATGTTTAGCTGAACCGCGCGTGATTGATATAACTTTTGCAGCAGCTTGTATTATGTAACACGTGCGCGGGCAATGATCGATTACATATTCTATATCGTCGCTTGCATGGGAACCCGTCGCGAGTATTCACTTATACATACATATTACAGAGTTTGCTCATCGGGGCAAAAAGTTGACGAGTCAATCGCGCGCGTTTTTGCGCGACGATCTCACCTTTGTTCTCGCAGCAGCAGAAGCCGCGCCGACGATCAGCTGTGTGTACATTGGCATGGCCGTTCGGCAGCTTATCGAGTGTGAACTTGACGATTCGAGATCGTATAACAGTTAAGGAGCGCTTTTCTTTTTTTGGCATCAGTCGAGCAATGGATAAAGCGATTGCAGGATAAAGAGGACGTTCTACATAGCGGAAGATCAATGAGAGCGCGGCTGCTGTATACATATACTGTAACCGCGCGCCGCGACGGGAGCTGATAATTAAGACTTTGAGCGGTGCCGCACGCTGACTAAGGTATAACGGTGTGAAAAGCAGTAGCTCTTGCCTATATATCTCTATCTTGTCAAGATTTTACGTTGCGAGCCCTTTCTCTGTGCATAAATCGGCGTCGCTTTAATCGATTACTATCGGTTGTTTAATAATATATGTAAAACAGCTTGTAAGTGCATGCTATGTTCTTTTTGCGTATTTTCTTATATACGTAATTCGTTTCATTCATTCAAGCGATTCGTGCACAGTTTAAATTATAGATTAGAAGTACTGTATAAGAATTTCATGAAAACTGTCTTATACTAAAAACAACGTGGTAAAAATTTCGTATAGTTTTGAAATAAATGCTTGAAACAAATTTTATCTTTATTATGACACAAACATGATGTCTTTCTTATGAATACGCGTTCGATTATAAGACTACTGCCAAATTTATGATGAGGGAATTTTATTATATATCATTGTCAAGAACAATGAACTATAAAGAATATCCAAGTATAATAAATATTTTCAATAGAAGAGAAGCGTTATGAGTCTTTTCGAACCTGATATATAATAGACACTTTGCCCCTCTTGAAGCTTATCCCCCACTTATGGAGAGAATCTTGCAGGTGAAAGTAAAATCCTTTAGAGAGTGAATATTATTAATATAAAATATGGATTAACAACGTTTACAAAATTTGAATATATGCAAAATCTGAAATTTACTGTTCCATATAATTACAGTATACAGTGTTTCAAGAGGTTTCAATAACGACACCTTAAAAAATAAGCAAGATAAAACATGGCATGTTATTAAATATCCTTTCAATTATACGCGGGCATCGTATACAAAATGAAAAGAAAAAATATATCCTCAAACATAAACTTTATATCTTTTAAAAATAACGAAAGAATTATCTCTAAAGGGCGTACAGCCGAAATTAGCATTTTAAACTGTATTATAATTGATAATAATTACAGTCCGCGGAGCAAGTGCACTTTACGGATTGCACAAGTCCAACTATACTCTACCTTGATAAAACAAACATTCGCCACACTAAAATCCCAGCAAAGCATTGACTGTATGTACAAAATTCTCAAACCGCCGAGAGAGAGAGAGCACTCAAAGTAAAGCTCCAAATTCTACCTCGCGCGGCGGCCGCTGCTCAACTCAACGCATGAGTATACCTATAGCGTAATAGAACCGCACGTATTATAGGATATCATGGGATCGATCGGGCTGCGAGTCCGCGCCAGGCGCATCATCAGCGATTAGCTCCGCCGGCGCGAATCCAGGCATTTAAATAAGGCAATTCGCGAATGATTGGCCGGAGGATCCGCGCGCGCGCCGGCCCTAATGGCCGCTGCACCCGCACATTAATCGCGCTCGCTCGGTCGAACAAAGCACGAGCTCGGTACAGAACTGCTACTGCTCAGCTGCTTTACGGTATATCTTAAATAGTCGGCGCGCGCTGATTTTTTAACGAGCGTCGGCTCACACACACACACACACACACGTCTCTATGTGCGCGCAACACTGCACACCGAACCTTAAACTTGTATATTTTCGTGAAATCCAGTCGTAAAAATGTGGCGCCGCTTTACCGCACATAACGGGCAAAACACAGCGCGCGCAGCCAAACAGTCTATACGTGCACATGCAGTGTATGCGTATATGCACGCGGTGCTGGGAAATCGTGCATCAGCAGGGAGAGCAGCTACCGGCCTGCGAGTGCAGTGGGTATTAGACGTCGAGAGAGTCCGCCGCGGTGCATCGGTCGCCGTCATTTTCTTAGCGGTCGCAGCCGCTGCGCACCGGCAGCTCGGCCAATTTTTCGAGGCCGCCGCTGGCAGCGGCAACAGCGGCTACAATGTTTATTATGAGATGTGGTGCGCGCATGCGGAGCTGGGAGAGATGCTCGATGATTCTGACCGCGTTCTCTTCCTTCGAGGCTCGCCGAGGAGAACGGCGCGTTTCTTAATCAGCCATAGATGAAATTACTTAATTCCCTTGGCTACTGCCATTATGTGCATGCTGCTTTATATGTTGAACTCCGTATGGGTTATAACCGCGCACGCGCGCAACGCTGCATTATAGAAATCGAAGCCGCTGCAGTACCAATAAGATCTATCGAAAATGTATAGTTTATAATTTAGCTCGTTTATGCTTTTGCCTCTGTGCGTGCGCACTCGTTCATCAATAAACGTTCGTCGATGCAATACTTGTATCGATCTAAAGCGCGGTACGGCTGCTGTTGCGTCACCGAGGCTCAAAAATCATATCTCACGTGCGCACAATGTCTGTATACCTCGGCGCGAGTTTCAGGTAATTCCGCAGCGCATCGATCTGGTGAAAAGGGTCGAATATATATATATATATACGCGATGCATATATATAAGACGGACGATAAAATGTGGATGGGAGAGAAATGTAAGTTAATGGCTGGCTTTGTTACACGGCCGCCGTTCCTCGTATAATAACGACACGTGGAATTACAGTGCATATGTGTGTCTATGGTGCACGTGTGTGTGTGCGGGCCGTCGTCGCGGCCGCCGCTTACTTTACCAGCCCAACGTATCATCTCGCGAATCGATGCAACATTTGCATTCGCGCGCGAGGTCCGCTTCTCTCTCTCTCTCTCTCTCATAAATAAAACGCATCGTGGCCGCATCGCGATTTCTGCTCCGAGTGTGCGGTGCAGTGCGCATATCTGCATATGCCAGCCTACGAGCTCGGTGCACCTGGCCTTTTCTACATCCACGTTCCTTCTTTCTTTTATACATGTGTATACCGCGTATGTGTATATATACACGGCCCCGTATAGCTTTTGTTTATTCAAACTGATAATGTACAATGAAATTCTTCGGCCCCATTGTCTGCGTGCCGAGCTTTATTATCACCCTGGCGTCTATATATATAGGCATGCGTTGTTGCTTAATTTCTCTCTCGATATACCAGTGTATTATATATGCACGCGAGCGGAGATTACACCGCAGTCATTTATATATTAAATTTATTTATTAATGGACTATTATGTATACGTGTACCAACACAAAGGACAAATGCTTTAATTGTAGCGATATATAATAATTCACGTGTCGTTGGCTGCATGCACGATGTGTATCGCGTGGGTAAAGCCTCTGTGTAGTATAACGATAAATCACCGACTATGCAGCGGCCGACGTAAAAATGGAATCGAATTATGTTTTAGTTCGCAATCGATTTAGCGCAGAAATGACTAATAGCTAATAAATGAGTGTTTGAACGTGGTGGGGTTACGTAAGGGAATCCTTGGTGCATATAAATCAATTCGTGTATCATATACGGAGGGTATATAATACACAATATTCGGACGAGAGTGAGATTCGGTATCGCGCGCCTCGTATATTCATCACGCGATCGTCGAGACACTTTCAATGAGTCCCGCGCGAAGAGTCGCTTAGAAAAACGAGACCCGATGCTCGACGAAATAAAAAGAACGAAAGGAAAAAAAAATAAGGCGAGGCGCGCGTGTTCGCGCAAAGGACTTAATCACCGTACTCGTACATCTCGCGTGGCCATTTTCTCCCTGGCTCCGATCCCCGTGATTAGCGACTATACTCTCGCCTTTATCCCCTTTGCACACATCGCAGCTGCACACGCGCAAAAGGCGATCGAGCTTATTAAGCTCGAGCGACGTCTCTCCTCTTTGAAAGGTGATCCCTCGTCTCTCTCGGCGTCGAACGAGCCGTCGAACCTCTGCGCACAACAGTGCGGATACCGCGTTAAAATCATCAGCGCCGCTCGGTGTGCAACTGCACGCGAAGCATCAGCATCAGCAGCAGCAGCAGCAGCTCTCTCGCACCGATCGACTTGCCTCGGGGCAGCAACGGCAGCAGCTATTTCCATATATACCGAACTTGTGCCTCCTGGCTAAGCTCTTCCCTCTTTCGAGCGTTCGTGTGAGTTCGTTAGGTGCGCGCGTATGTGTTGCCTACTCAGCTGTATAGCAACAGCAGCACGCACGTGATACACGCACTACTGTCGGTGTAGTGCCACGATGTTCCCACAGCGGCTTTTTACCTTTTTCTTCATGCGAAAGCGCGCGCGCGTCAGTGTACTGTTGTAGCTTACGTTTTTTGGAAAATCTTTTATAGCGGACTGCTGAGTATGTGAAGGTTTCAGTGGTTTTCAATGACGATTGAAGTTTTAACGGCTTTTAATGATTACCCGGGGGAAATCCAAGTCACTTTCAGTTAAGAGTAGGGAAATGTTTTTTTTTTTTCCTATTAATTAAACAGTGAGACTCGTAAAAATAATCACTGGTGTATAAGCTTAATCTATTTTTCAGTTATAGTGGAAATAAAGAAGGGGAACGAACTTAGATAGTCCGCAATTATAACAATTATATAACTGTTTAATAATAATATGCGCAGTGGCGTAACGGAATAACAAATAAATACTCCAGCTATTTGGAAACTACTTTTAATATTTGCCAGTAAAATTGACATTACATTAAGAAGAGAACATTAATTATGTAAATAAAAGCCCCTTCGTTTCATGGCAAGTAAATAAATAATCATTTTTCTCGGACATTAATTGTGCAGGCCATTTGAAATGCAGTTTCAGTTTCTAGGAGGATGAAAACCAAAGTGGTCTTTTTTTCTTGTAAAATCATTAGTGCAAAGTTATTTTAAGTATTATTAACTAGAGTACATAAGTGCTGTTGCATCGTCGCGTTAAATATCGTATTAAACTATGTTTTTCGCTTTAATTAACCCGGATTGGAAGTCCTTTTTTTCCACTCAAACATTTTAATCGAAACAAAAATTACCTTTTAAGTTTACACCCATAAATATGGTACATTTATAATGTACTCAAGCCCCAATTTGCTACGGGTAATTTATTATCAACCTTTAAAATTACTATTTTAATACAATCTTGCGTAGTGTTTGCTAGAAATGAGCTCTAACGCCTCGTTGAACAAGTTAATTAAAACTCTTTTTCTCCCATGTAGGTATACTGCAAGATTTACACTGGGACGATTTTTCCGACGTAACTTTTCGATGCGACGAAGCAGCTATTACGCAAAGTGATGCTGTCGAAATGTTCCTTTTGATTTCACTTTTATTTCGTATCTTTTTACTTTTTGAAAAAAAAGGGGAAGATAAACGCAAGTAATAAGTGAAGTGTTGTATATAAATTATGCCGCAGAAAAAAAGGAACCTTAAATCTTATATGTATTTGCTTGTACTTTTAAAAACTGGTCCAAATATACGCGTGCATGACTTATGAAATCTCACCGCGAGTGGAATACTGTAACAAAAAACTCTCGCAGTTTCACAACTTTAAATTTAAAGCAAAAAAAAAAGATGATTTACAGCTGCGGCAGCGCGGATCATATCGAAGATCCCTTTCAAATTTCGCCTGCAAGTATTCCAAAAAGTCCAGCGTATATAAATATTAATTTTCCAGCATCATTACTGGATAATTAATTATGGTTTTTTGTTATTCACAGGGCATTTTAATTGCACGTACGTCGCCGCGAGAGTAAGCGATCAAGCCGATTTTCGAAATGTCTGCGTTTTAAAATACGACACTTAGACAAGCAGCGCTTATAAATCAGCACTAATTGTTCCGGCGAAATAAAAGGAAAAATCGCAAGTGCGGGTATAATCCACGCTTTGTAGGATAAAAATACTTTGGAAAATTGCTTCAAATTCGAGATGCTTAAAAGTTTGATACCATAAATCAAGCGTCCGTGCCGAATTATGTAATTCGTAATTAGTTTATCCTATATAACGCGAGATGTAGGTTTTTCTGAAAATTCGTAATCCTGTATCACGTGCTGCAATATGCGAATACTTTCGCGGCGATCTGTGTTTAAGTTTTCCCGCCGAATGTCCCGCGGCTGCAGTTGTAATTGGAGCGCCCCGCTCGGTAGTGATCCGCGTAAACGCGATATACGAATGAAAAAAAAATCCGGATCGCCCGGATGCAAATTGCAGCACCGTCCGTCTCGGACGGACGCACACACATGTATATGCGCCGACCAATAACGAGTAATTTACCGGAGGGGCGTGATTAGCTCGACGGAAAATTCGAAGGAAAAGTTGCCGGTCGAATTCGAAAAATTTCCATGCAAAATATAGGCATTTTGTCAAATCGTGGTAATTGATCTAAATTACAAAAATAAATGGTTCTACGAAAAAATGACAAAAACGGTATAATTTGTTAGTGCAATCTTTAATCGAATAATACAAAAAATTCTTACAAAATTTTTAACTTTGAATAAAAAATTTCATTACCAACTTAAGAGCACGCATTTAGTACTGCGATAACTTCGAACAGCGATTTATGTATACATATAATATATACAGACCGTTTTTAACTCAAATTAAAAGAATTTTAGCGCTCTAAGCAAAGTAAAGGACAGTTGCCAGAATCTTCCGTTACACCTTCAAATCACATCTCGAATTCATTCGCATGCAAATGCATGGAAAATCACAATACATTTGTCAAGATAATTTAAACCAAATGTATTCATCCACCCGTTCTAAACGTTCGCCATCACCCGACCATCGAAAAAACAAGAATTCCGCCAAAGGACAGAACTTAGTATATGTATAGCGATCTCGGATAAGGCACTAATTAATTTCCCACTATTGAAACACAATCCGGCCACAACTACAGTATCAAATTCCCGCACTCGTACAAACACCAGCGGAACACACGTAATTCGTGATGTACAAGGTAAGCGCGCGCGCGGGCAACTCCATAAACAGTACGAGCTTTATCAAAGAAACTCGTCGCTTCGATCTCGCGCGCTCCCGCGATTCCCCGAAAAATCGACAGCCCCTCGGGGGCATTAGAAATCTCGCCGTATTTTCCAGGTACGCGTAAATAAGAGTCCGCAGCCAGCGTACCGCATGAAAAAGGAGTAAAAAGGGGCTTCCCCCCCGAGCTCGGTAAATTAGGCATCGGCATTATAAAGCCGGCGCCTCGTAAAAAGTCGGCGCGCCGCGGAAGAGTTAAAGAGGCGAGATAGAGGCGAGGCCCGCATGCGGTGCACTGCCGCAGCCGAGAGTAAAACACAGACTCTGCGGCGCACAGCACGTAAGTACGTCGTACACACAGCGGCGCATTGTATATCGCGTGTCCGCACAGCGCGGAGTTGCAGAGCAACGAGGGAAGGTTCGCGAGCGCGCGCGAAGGCGCGTGCCTAATGGCTTGACGTTTATTATCGGATCCATGCATCGTGTATATATGCCGGGCCGCTTGTTAAGCCATAATAAAGCGGGACGGTGCGATTCTTCTTCTCTCTCTCTCACTCTCTCTCAGTTGCCTGGGTGTATGTAGAGCTATACATATAGAAGCGAGTGGACGCCGCTCCGAGTATATAGTTGAGAACTGACGGAGGAAAAAAAAGCGTGGCCGTCGAGCCCGGAAGTGCGCTATTCGCCGAGACATTGAGAAAGTGTAACGAACGGCTTCATCGTTACATACACCGCCGCGCGGCGCCTTTAACCACGTCGCCCTTTTAATATATGTGTATATATGTATCGGTGTGTGTGTGTGCGCGCGCGGAGTTAAACTGCCGTCATTTTTTTTCTCTCCTGCGCACACGTGTATCTACGATGGAACACGGTAAATTTTCCGACGCTTGTGCAGTGTGCTACATTCAAATCTGCGCATTGCGCTCTTTCGCTCTTTCGCCTATACCTATATGTGTATGTACGTATATATATATATACAGATAGGCAAACGTGGAGGTGCGCCCCGTTTTAAGAAATTGCCTTTTGATACCCTCGTTACGTCCGCCGAGCGTCTATTATGCCGTTGCAAATGGCCTTCAATAAGTGTATTAGCCTTTCTTATGGGTCGATTATTCACAAGGCTCGTTTGCAACGCCGTACTCACCTGCTGGTGCCGCTGCCGTTGCTGTAGGAATTTGCCCGAAAACGATTCGCAACATTAATTCCGCATCGTATTGCGCCCTATGAATATTTAGCCCCGCGAGCGAGAGGTTTCATTATTAGGAAAAAATCCGACTACTCGATAATTATTTCTCGCGGCGGGATTCTCGAAATGATTGAAAAATCTCAATATATGTACCGACGCTTATATATACGCATTCCGCCCACTGCCGCGCGGATACTTATCGAGCTTCTGCGAATGAATAAATTAGAAGCAGAGTAGCTGCCGCTAATTGCCCGGGAGGAGTAAATAAAGAGGCGAGCCGCGCACATCTTATATGTACCTGTGGACGAAAGAGAAAAAAAAACAGTGTAAGTAAAATGTATAACGCGCGTATCAATCAGCTGCGAGGCAACGACGACGACGTGCTACACCTTATATATATATACCCGATGGTCAATAAGAGAGAGAGAGAGAGAGAGAGAGAGAGAGAGAGAGAGAGAGAGAGAGAGAGAGAGAGAGAGA
>UELV01093392.1:0-20663 GCA_900490015.1 Megastigmus stigmatizans
CCACGCATATATATAGATATACATGGTAATGCAAATCAAGATGGCATCTCCCATACACGTAGGTAAGAGTAGAAAACTTTTCTTTTTTTCGTTGAATTTCGAAAAACACGCTCTGTTACGATCTCAGAAATGATGTAAGCATTATGTCATTGCAGTTTCATAAAATTCCATGCAGGATTCTCGGAGATTTTTTTCCTCGAAAATTTCGATATATATATTTTGTTCAATACGAAATTACGGACACTACCGGTAAGGTAGGAATCTTTCCGAGGGTCGCACATCCCCTTAATTATGTAATTAAGTTTATATCTCTTATTTTATTTAGTGCTCCTATGGAGGAGAGCTTATTAAGATCGTATAAAAATATAACAAAAAAAGAACTATCGGCATCGAGAGCTTTTATTACGGCTGTTATTATATCGAATCACTTGGGAAAACGATCGATTCGCGACGGAAAGCTTCGAAAGTGGCCATTCTCGTAAACACAGGAGTTTACTTCGATAACAGTTTTACACTTTTTATGATAACAGCTTGTTAAAGCTTCTGTATATGATTCAGGTCCAATCGCCAATTCACATGTTGACAAAACCAAGCCCAGAAATTAGCCTTGGTATAATAGGCACACACACACACACACACACGCTATGCAGCCATCGCAAAATCACGGAAGCCACAAAGGTATACACATACACAGTTAAAGATAGAGAGAGGGCGTAGAATGTATATATCTACCTGGGTGGTGGTGAAATTGTCGCCGTTCCTGTAGCGCATGATCTGGCGCTTTCTGCGCACGTAGTGATACGAGATGGCCTTCCACCAGATGGTAGGCTGGGCTAGCCTCAGCTGCGTCAGCTTGGCGAGAGCCCCGCTCTGGACCTCCGCGTGCAGCAGGTCGATCCTAATCGGCGAATGGTAGCACTCGACGAGATAGACGAGGTAGAGCATCCCCATGAACGCCACCTGCATTTTACCCGAGTTCCAGTATACACGGTTGCAACGCGCGCACACACACACACACACACACACACACAAACACACAAACACACACACATATAGTGCGTTAGAGCATTGCGGGCAGAATATAGGAAAAGAACGCGTTGAGATTTCAGATTGCGGACTTTTCTCGCTGCAGCCGATTCTATCTCGTGGCTAACGCGTTTCCATCGTCCGGCTGACAAATTTCTCATTTTCTTGAATCGACGATGTACGCTATTTTTGAATTACTTATATAAACTATATCGTTGTCCTATTAGAGATGATACCGTTTTCGATCTATTCTTGTCTTATATATACAGATGCAATCGTTTAAGAACGGAAGTTATTTAAAAATATGTATAATGCAAACCGAGATCTATCTGGGATAATATTCAAGAAAATCGCGCATAGCGCGTTTCCCTCAACTTTTTAAAACGTCAAGTAAATATAGGGCATCGACTCTCTCTCTCTCTCTCTCTCTCTCTCTCTCTCTCTCTCTCTCTCTCACTCTCTCTTGTATTAGAAAATAATGGGATATCGCGCGATAAGGATCATTTATATAGTTTTTCTTTTGTGCGCCGGTGCTTTTTACTTGCTGGTCGTAACAGAGATGTACAAGATTAGTTTTCACTTCAGACGCTTTCATGCGCCAGGAAATTAAATGTCGGATCGTTCGACGTTTAAAAATTACCTCATGATTCCCACCAACTCTCAAAGATATTAAATACCAAAAACGCGAAATTGTGAACCTGCCTCTGTTTCGTTTGATATTCTATGTGATTTAGTCGCCTGATTTCGTTTCTACATCGAAGACGGTACGAGTTTAAGCGTCAGCAGAAAGTAATTAAAATTGTTTTCTCGGTTTGCTAGTATTGAATATTTATGCAAACAAGGTGAATTGAAATAACTTCACTGGTAATTGTACTACAAATTTAATCAATTTACTTTTTACAGCAAACGCGAACTTAATTACTACCTCGAAGACAAATTATTCGGGGGCCAGCATACATTCTTTAACCTTCTGACAGCCGGGATGACGCCATTTGGCGTCATGCAATAATTTTGCTTGAAATTTCTTATTCGGGGGTTTTTGAGGTTGCTGAGCACAAATATCTAATCAGAATTTCAATTTTTCAATTCCAAGATGGCGAATTCAAGATGGCAGACCAAAAATTTTAAAAATATCGTATTTTTATCTGGCATCGGTCTCTTTACTTTCATGTGAAACGAAATAAATAATAAATAGAAAAACATTATCTAGCATCCATTTATGATCAAAATAAGTATCAAAATCGTTCTCAGCAACACTCAAAACCCTTAGAAAACTTTCTTTGCTGATATAAAAATTTTGAAAATTTTTCCTTTACCACCGCCAGCCGGCATGACGCTATATGGCGTCATTCCATGATCGGCCCACATATATTATTACTTAAGGAACATTTATATGAAAAATTTTGATACAGTTATACTTTTTCAGTAGGAAAAATGCTGGCTGACAGAAGGTTAATCATTGCTGTTGCCATAAAATATTGGTTTTCAAACTAATATTTATTTTACATCGCACCCTGTAAAATTTATAATTTTTAATCAGCGTAAAACTGTGGTCATAAGGTTATAATAGAACATACAATGGAAGACGTAAAACACTTGAATTTTAAAACGATCCATTAAAATGAAATTATGTAGACACTCTCAAGTAAAATGAGAACTATATGAAGCCTACATATATACTTACGGGGATGTAAATGTAGCCATCGTCACAAGGCGAGACATGCTTCGTGCTCTTGATTGGAAACGTTGAAAAATTAATAACTATCTGAAATATTAATATGTAATTAAATAAAACAAACATTCCAAGATTAAAAGTATAATTTATGTATCCACAACAAAGCATAATGGAATCGCACAAGTAATACAATTTCTCGTAAAACGCAATATTAATCTGTCGAAAACGTATATTCCCGAAAAAAATAAAAAAATAATCCCTTCCGGCAACAGCAGCACAGCTTGTACAGGCGACTTTGCATTCTAACGAGCTTAATTGAAACCCATGTAGATTACAATTGTGCAGGCTAGAGAGAGGAACTGCAGCGGCTCCCTCTCGGTGTTTGAATAAACGCGGAAATTGAGCCACTCAAGGGAGAGAAGCTCCTCTCGCATTGTACGTATATAGGCGCAGGTGGGAGACCGGTACGTACCTTGGTTACGTTGGCGCATCTGCACCAAGTGACGGCGGCAAGGCATCCGTAGATTAATACAGAGAGGACCAGGCATTTGCAGTTGGCTTCCTTTTGAAGTGCACCGCAGAGGGTCTGGGGTACCGGCTTTTGCTGTCGGATAGAGGAACAGAATTGCGTTTGTGTCTTTCTGTTTGGAATCTGGGGCATTGTATCGCGCGCTTGCTTCTCTCCATTTTTCTGGACTTGCGACTTGCGAGTTGCGACTAGTTTTATCGTACAATATTACGATCGATCGATTGTAATAGACAGTTGACTTTGGTTTTGTTTATTACTTAGAAGTTCTTTTGAATTTTATATACCGAAGGGCTATAGAATTCGGGTCGGGTATAACGAAAAGTGGAGTCGAAAGTAATTTATCCGAACCGAATAAATTGCCACAATTGCTCAATTAACGAAATCAAAAGTATCCTTTTTTCAGAATTCAACAGTATCATATAATTAGAAATAAAACAACATCAGGTTATGAAGAATATTGTTATGAAAATCACGGGAAATATAAAAATCGTTATTATACGAAGGGCGTAAACTACTTGGATACTCTGAAAAGGGTTGGAAAGTCGGCGAGAAGCAAGTGCATAGCTCTTGGCCTCTCCACTACATAAAAGCGCTCGTCGTCTGCATCAAGGGAACGTGGCAAAAGGTAACTTTACTTACTTCCTCATTCTCGCGATTCATCATTGTACCTAATTCGCGATTGAAAATCTCTTTGTCAGACGGTGTGGGCGTCAGCGGCGGTGGCGGCGGCGGCGGCGGCGCTATTCATCTTTCTCCCTCGTCCACGGTCTCGTCCACGGCTCCTCACCTCCTACCCTCTCTCTCTTCTGCACACGCAGCCGCACCCCTTCCTCCGTCTTCTCACGTCGATCTGAAAGCACACCAACACACGCACACACGTACAATGGCCGGCCGTTAATTAAGCACTTAATGCGCTATTGCGAGCGAGACGAATGAAATTTAAGACGATGGTATTAGGGGGCTAAGGCGTTGTGCTTTTTATTCTCGTACACACGCACGTACACTTTGTTTTTTCGGAGTAGGCGTACCTATATAAAGAGGAATTGGGTCGCCGAGCGATTGTTTATAATCCCGTCTGTGCGGCCGTCTATTGTTTTCTCGCGGCGTTGCTTTAATTGCTGGTCGACTCTGCGGTGTACGTGTAGCGCTTAACGAATTTATATATATATATCCAATTTAGGTTTCTTTACACTCGTGCGTTTGCAGATTGAAATACGAATATTATATATTCAAATGCTCTCGATAAATATTTATGGAGGAGTGCATATATATATATAATAAAGGTAGATGAAAGGTTTATACAACATACTTTAAATTTTAGATATTTATCCAAGTGCACTTCCAGCGACTCTAACCGCGGGGGCTTATTCAAACTTGTTTTGTTTTATAATTAACTAAGTATACGTACAGTACTTGACCTGTTTTTCCCTGCGCTGCTTAGCTGATTCTAACTTGTTTCAACTAAGTAATTCTTTAAGGGCGCCGCCACCCTAATGGGGTCGTAATTTGTTTAAGAATCGCGAAACTGTTATGACGCCTTAAAAAAGACCCCGCGCTGGATGTAATAAAACCACAGTATATTTTGGTCTGAAATTCTCTCTTACTTTCTCGGAGGATACAGTCAAATTATTTATATACCTTATATTATATACTCTGACAATCCGATATTTTCTAAATTTCGTTTTTACAAGTGCATTGTTTAGCAAAAATGGTCCCCCGTTTTAATAACTCTGAGATACGAGCGCTCGCAGAGCGCGTGAAATTCTTCTGTTCTACATTATTTTTTCGAGAGCATGAAAGCTGGCGACTGCAAAATGTGAAATTCGCATAGATTAAAGCTGCGAAGAGGAGGAGGAAGAAAATTATTCGAGTAATAAAACTTTGAAAAAATGGGTGGCAGTCTGAGGAATGTAGGCCACTTCGAGATACGGGACAGTTGTGTGCACATACGCGCCACAAGTGCTGCACCTCGCGCGCTATTTGTGTCAAATAGCGTATATGCAACTGCTTAACGCCTTGTATATATCTTGTATATATCTATTCAACTCCTTTTCAACAAATAGTGCAAATTGATAAATATCGATTGACCGCTTGATTATATTTATTTTGAAATGCTTGGTTCTTTTTCTTTGACATTGTCTAGTGGAAATTTCATTAGAAATTTTTTTTCGGTGCATTCATAACAATGCGGGGGCATTTGAAGGCATATATAGCCACGATGCTGGAAATATGGGGTAAAACGTGCTTAGAATATTTGGGACGTTGCTGAATAAATCCCGTTAAAGGGTCTACTTTAAATTAAATTTTTGCCTTAACCCCCCGCCTTCCGCCTCCTTTCCTTTTTTGTGCGCAAAACTGATATCCATGTTTTATGCAGAAAAAAAAGTTGAATTTAATACAGCGATTCGTAAAACGGAGGGGGAGGCCTCCCCGTCATAAAAAAAGGATGCATTATACATCCGCTACTAAATTTCGTTAAAGGAATTTACGATGGGAGAAAAAGTGCGCGAAAATCCGAAATGTCGTTAAAAATAGAGCTTGGAACGCGAAAAAATTCATTCAATTTTTGTTCCTTCTCTGTCTCGCTCTTTTTTCGCGCAACACATAGGACAGAGAGAGAGAGAGAGAAAGAGGCGGTGCGAGAGAGACTCGGAAGGTTCGAATCGGTTTTTGTCGTCGCGATGGCGCGCGGCGTCTGAAAATTTTATTCACCGCGAGGTATTACCCTGTCGTTTTATTTATTTCATTTCCCCCGAGCACTGACCTATCGTTTTCTCTCTTTTTATTTTGCGCCCTCGCTAACACGTGCGCCGCCGCTATATATATATATATATATATATATGCCACGGACAAAAGGACCAAGGCCCCCCAGGAGCGAAGGAATGTCAAAATCGTAAGGTTCTGCAGGGCGCGCACGCGCCGACGGATGACTTTATCCTATAATATATGTCTAATTAAACTTTACTTCTGATGCCGTACCCGTGGGATTATTTGTATGTTTAATTTTGAAAGTTATTTTTTAATTTCACGGTATAATTCGCTTGGAACGCTTCGAATGAAAAATCCCTTTACGCTGTTTGAAAATTCAAAAAGGGTAATTTTCGTTTCATTATCGTCGTGCCCAACGTAATTTTTGCAGCCTGAATAAATCGCTGTTGCAATATATTGAGACCAAAATGCATCGAGTTAGTGAAACGTTAAAATATTAAAAGCAGAATATATTTTTTTCATTTTTTTAATTTATCCGATGGTATATTCGGGTGTTTATTATAAAATAAAAAATAAAATAAAATACTAAAAAACATGAATCACAGTGAAATGCAAATCGATTGATCTTTTACAGCTCTGTTAATAAAATTTTCCGAATATTAAACCAAGCGTAATTTATTATTAAACGAATAAAATATATTTTAAAAAAGCATATTGTATCAAAAATAATTTTTCACAAAACGGCGCTCTCAACGTCGAAATAAAAAAAATATCTTTATTATACATTTGATTTCCGCAATTCCAATGTTGAAAGCGATCCCTTACACTTTTTGCTTATTCAAATTTTACCAAGGATTAATGTACGGCAGAGCCATCATTTCTGTATAATTTCACTTTTACATATCCGCGTCGTATCATTCATCTTCTCCACGCTGCACACTCGTTATGCACACCTTATAATATCCGCACCGCACATCAACCGACCGCGTTCGCCACATAAAAAGAAGAGAAAAACACATTTGAATTCAAAACACTCACGATTCGTTCGCCGTCTGCACCGCAACGTATTTAAATTCCAATTGTGTACTGTAAATTATCGTCCACATTTACACAAAGGAATCCTCTCTCGGTATGTAAGCAACAAGGATAAAAAAAGAGATAGAGAAAGTAGAAAGAGCATTATTCCAGGGCGCGCGTGAATTGGCGAATAAAAGAAAAAAGGAGGCGTGCTCCATTGCAGTGCAGACGAAACGGGACCCGACGCGCCGGAGAATAAACCGCATCGGAGGCCTCGACGGGAAGGCAGGAGAGAGAGAAAGAGGAGAGAGAGGCGATTTAGACTGCGCCCGGCTGCGAATCGTCGAAACGACGCCGACCGAATTTCCGCCGTTAAAGGGGCACTTCCGCGCGGCGCTACCGCGTAAACCAGCCATTGAGAGCCGAGGCATTCCATGTAAATAAATCGAGTTTATACGATTTCTGAAATTTTCCTTCGCGGAACTCATTCAATTTCTGCGAGGTAAAGGGACTGTCAAATGGGGAATCGAGTCCTCTGTGCATTTTAAAGCTTTTGAATCGTTATAACGATCACTTTCATTCCGTCATTTTGGAATTTGAACAAAACTACTATACGTAATAGCCACTCTTTCGCTTTTCCGCCGCACAATTAACCACTGAGGAAATAATTAATGTAAATGCACATTTAATTACGATAGACGAGTGTGCGCTCGTCATTATATACCTCGTAATTGTGCGACAGGTTTAAACCGTAGAAAAAAAAGTATGCTAAAGACGTTATAACCTTGAACTCGCGGCGCGTCATTCGGTCCGAGTGCCACGAATTACTTTTTCATTCGGAATGTGCGTCGCTCTAAGGATCGCGCGCACCGTTCCCTACATTTATAGCTTAATTGGAGCGAAACGAGTATGTGCAGGTTGGAATTGAATTTTTGACGGTCCGGTCTCGCTATACTCGAGCTGCACACCAGCGATTATAGTCGTAGAGAGACAGAGTGGCGGAAAGTTTCATTCATAAAAGACCGCCCGAGGGTTAATTACACTTGCGCCGCGCGACACGAAAATTCAAGCAGCTCCTTTCGAGTAGGCGTGTGCACTCTGAAAGTTCTACTCTCTCTCTCTCTCTCGTGCTCTCTTCTCACGGCGGCGCTCACTATTACATATAGAGAAGAAGAAAGTGTGCAGCGAGGAATGTTTTCGACTATACACCGCGAGTAGTACGAGTGCCATTGAGAAAGTCTCTAGTGTTTCGCGGCGGTTTTTTAATCAATTTTTTTCTCTCTCTCTCTCTCTCTCTCGCCGCTGAGTTTTCACAAAGTCCGCGCTGCAGCGGCGAGTGCTTAACGAGGCTTTTCCCCTGTACATATATATATATATATATCAAAAGAGGCAGCTGTTGGAATAGTCGTGGCCGAGTGGAGTCGACAGGGGACAGCCACTGTTGATTTCTTTTTTCCTCCCGCGACTCGTTCGTCGATTTTGTTTTGATTGCTTTGTGCGCTCGGAATGCGCGTGCGTATGTGCGCCTGTATTCATCGAATATTTTTCGAGAGATTTTTTTTCCCCCGGTATACATCCTGTTTTCCATCCCTGATTAATTTGATTTTTAGATTGCTTTGATGGGAATAATTTTATAATTGGAACGTCGCGCCGAACGACGTTCCTATATAGGCCGGCTAATGCGAGTAATCGAGAGAAACGCTGATAATTTGATTTTCTGCCCCGCCGTTATATATTTTATATTTAATTTAAAAAGCGTTGGCGAAAACGGCCCTTTGATGACGCTTAATTTGATTTGGAACCGATTTGCATTGCGACCGCGGCAAGTGAATTACTTAGTTGTCTCCACTGTCAAACTAAATAAAAAAGCGTGTTATGGGACCATTGTACTTAATTGCGACGCCAAATGCGGAAAGTAGATATGGTATAATGACCATTAGCGATATAGTTGATAAAATCTGTTATTTTTATGATTTACTTATTTTTTAGTGCATCGATCGGTAATATTAAAAATCTTTTATCAGAATTACTGAAATTTATGAATTACTTTATTGCTGTGGAATTATATACCTATATTTCTGCTTTATAGTGTTATAAAAAGGGGATTTTATGACAAAAGTGTCTCTCATAGACAAAAATAGAAGCTATATGGCGCTGAAGCATTATCGAATTATATTCACAATGTCAAAAGCTGAAAGATGTAAGGTAAACTTAATACCCAGTACCCGAACAACGTTTCCACGCATTAAACTGTAAAAGTTTTAAATTAAAATACTATTTTGTCCATAAATGTCTTTCATCATTCTCTCGTTTTAATTCGTCTTAACCGTTAGATCCGCGATTGTTCAAATAGCCACCGTATGCGCGAAGTGGTGCTAGTGTGCACAAACTTATAAGTAGACGCGCGCCACGATTTTTTCCAGTAGTTCCGTTGAGAGCGACAGAGCTTCATGCTCTGGAATCGACTTAGTAGCGTTCAACAAGGAGAAATTCGTGTTGAAGCTCCGAAGCGCGCTGTGCTATTAATACGGATTTTTGTACTCATCTCTCCACTATCTTATATTAAAGTAATATTGAAAAGTATGCTGCCTTGTTTATTTTTTGAACAAAATACTATTTTATCGTTAACTAGCTAAAATGTTGCAATAAATATAGGTTGTCAAGAGTTATTAACGACTTTATTCCGGTAAAGGGTCGCGTTTGGATATTGGGACGTTTACCTTATGTATATAAATCTTTTAACGTGATATTTTAATAATATTTATTAAAACTATTCAACAATAAAGATTCATTTACAAACATTGCTTCCAAATTGCCAATCAATAGTTTATCAAATTCGACATGTTTGCTTATTTAATTTCTCTGTTTATTTAAGTATGTGGTACGTTCGATGAAATCAAATCCAACAACTTCCCCATCCAAACATTCAAACATTTACATTTAATAATTTTTAAATTGATTGCGCACTATGTGCTTTAATAATCTTTTTTTATTACTTTAAAATTCTCGGATTTTTTAATTTACGTATACGCATCAGTTTCCTTTCGACCCGTCAAACACAATCACCTAGAAGTTAATATAAAAATGAACAGACAATTGTGAGCCTCTACTATAAAATACTCATGTAATACATACCGTTACATTTACTTGTACCTCTACATATTTCACTTTATTTAGCTTTTGTTGGTTTTTAATTAGCTTCGCAATTAAGAACAGACTAGCAATTAACAAAATTCGTGCTCATCACAATCCTATATTACATAACGAAACCAAAGCTCAAAATGAGTAAATTGCTCATCATTTCCGTAGCAAGTTTTTGCGCAAAAAAAGGAAAAAAGACTACAATTTAAATGTCTGTTCTCTACTAATTGATCAAATATCTGATTTTTCTACCCGTGAAATGAAATTAATACATCTTTATATAATAAATTATTTATATATTCTAAGCATGATACTTAATATTCAAGATAGCCATGTGCAACTGTTACTAGTAAATTTAAACGATCGAACATTAAAATATTGATTGTCCAATTAGTATCTATGGCACTTGTTTATGTGTCGAGAAATATTGACGCTTTGAATAAAACTTTATTTGCATATATTACATTTGTACGAGTGGGTATGTATTCGCATAAGTTAAAGCTGTTGCAACTTTTCTAATTAAATTTCAAAATTTCATGACGAAAATGATAAACGAAGTCGATGCATACAGCTATGTGTCGACCCATATACGAGTTATACTACTTCGCGTCGCATTTCACGTGCTCGCGTATTGTAACTTCGCCGCGCGTATAAACTTGTTTTATACTATTTTTTGCTCCTAAACAGCCATAATTACATTGGAACCGCGACACAACATTATGGCAGCGTTGATTCCGTATCATTTCTATGTTGTATTTATATAATGATATAACGGTGGAGAATTATACTACGCAAGCCGCAGCGCCGTGGCAGCGTAATTGAATAATATATGTTAGAAATAGAAATTTACTACTGTTTACTTTGGGAATCATGAAAAATTGAAAAAGTTTGCGTGCTTTCCCAGTGGTTATTATCTAATGACCCTAGTTTTCTTCCCGTAAGGGCACTTTTGCGGAAACTTTTGACAAGTTAATTTGTCAAAAGGTCAAATTTAGAGCCGCTGTAGTTTGACTACTATTATCTAATGTTTGCGATGGTGCTTTTATAAAAAAATTTATCAAACGTAACAAATAAATTTATGATCCCATACATTCTTTTCCCTATCATAAGCTAATGGAATTGAAATTTGTTTTAAGTACTTTTTGATTTCTGCGATTTTGAAGCTGAAAAATGTAGCGATCCGCATTACTGCTCTGCGTACAAAATTTTTAACCAAGTTCGCAAGTCATGAAATAATAATTACATAATTTACAAGCCTAATACGTCTTTATCAAACATCTTATAGAAAATTTAAGCGGCATAGATGTACATAAATGTATTTCATAACTTAACATATTGAATAATGCATATTTCCACCCAATGATTTATACTCTCAACAAAATCTCCTTCGTATTTACCATTCGTATATTAAAAATTTTAATTTTAAATGCGCTAAATCGCAAGTGCATTATGCAATTGAAATAATTGTATTTTTTTTATAAATACCTGCTGGTGATAATGCCTTAATTCAGATGAAGTTTTAATTATTCGAAAATTTATACGAAATAAACTTAAAAAATACACTTATATAACTAACACAAAAAATTTTTCACTTTCCGGATTCTGTATCATTATAGCTTCAAAATGTTTTTACCGATGAACAGTTCTTTATTTACTACAATTTTATCATGTCAAGTGAATTGTACAAAAAATGTCTCCCGCAGTGAAAGGTTAAGTCGTGTTGTCGTGTGACAAGGATCAATCTTTTGTATTTGACTACTGGACAGATATATTTTAGAACATGAAAATCTGAATTCGAGGGAAACCAAATACGTGGTTTTTATTAAATTTATATATTAACATATTTAGCTTAATTCACCCAAGGTTTTTATTTAAATATTTTGGGTTTATTTATTGTGTCTCAGTAAACAGTGTAAATTGCTTTAACCGCTGATACAGAAAGGTCCTAAATTATATACCTCGAATTCTTCTTTTATACGTGAAAAAATAATTAAAATAGAAATTACTACAAAATAATTCTGATAAATATATATAGAATAAGTATAAACTTAATTAATGGTGCATAAAAAAGTAGTTATCCAAAATTACTTTCATGAAAATATTATTAACTTTCATTAAAACGGTTAAAAGCAAAAAACGGGACTAAACTTGTCTTCGTTTCTTGGAACTTGCGTAATTAAAAAAGTAAAAATTTGAACTTTGGTGCAGCTTCGACTCCAAGTAACTGACCGTTAAGTGTGAAAAAGTCCAACCCTTTATCGTAAAGCTGTATAATTTTAAGGTATAATAAAATTCTCATTATACATTCTTATTTATTCATTTACCTATATATTGCTAAAACAAAATTGAGAATTGTAGTACCAATTTATAACTAAAATTTTCTTCATATTTTAATCAATTTACTATATAAGATACACTTCCTTTTGCTTAACACGATTCATTGATATTTTGCAAAATAAAATCTATTAAAGCGCTACTTAAAAATAAATTATAACTAGAAATATCCTTTTCCTTTCGACTTTTCGAGCTGCATTTGAAAATGCGGCGTCGCATCTGCAGGCGTGTTGCGTCATTAGACTTGACTTGTTAATTTAAGCTGAGTGCACTGTCGGCTTTTATTGAAGGCAGTCCAGTTTAACGTGCACTGATCCTTTTAGATTTTAACCATTTAAAAATTAATGATTTATATATCGTGTCATGCTGCTATAAAAAAAAGTAATTTAAAAATTGAGATAAATATAGGTTCTTGGAATCGTATGAATCAAACTGAAGTGTATGCATGCGTGTACGCGAATGCGAAGAAATGTTTTTATAATGCCATACAATAAGCCTGCCGATGAATAGGTAACTTTTTCAAGGAGAAAGTCTAATATTTGCTTATTACATATTTTAGTATTTTCCATATTTTGCCGCATGCGGGATATTTTATTCTCAAATTTCCCTGCATAAAATCATATAAACTTAGAATAAATCGATATCACGTTCAAAATTGGCGAGGAGCTGTTTGCATGTTGGAAAAGAATTGGACGTTTTTGATGCATTGCAGCAGGCAATAGATAGATATATACTCGTACGCATTAGTTACGCTGTAAACTCATTTTTCTCGCCGTGCACGTTGGGACGCCCGCATATTTTCCATTTTATAAAAAGTAATTCCTCTCAATCCTCGCACGTGCCGCGCGAGGCAAAAAAAAGTAAGGGTGAAATCTATTTCGAAAATTGATGCAATATTCATGAATGATTTCACATCAAGTCAAGTATATACCGATAATGTTTCCTATCAATTTAAAATTTTTCTCAGTACCTTTTTACCGTAATGTAGATGTAAAAAATTGGTATACCTGTCGAGATAAATTTAGATTTATAGCGATTTAATGAATTACTAAAAGTAATTTACCTACTATAGGGATTTCTTACGTGTACTATTTCTTTAATTTGCTTTACATTAGTTTTATCTAATACAATATTATATTAGAATATCTTAAATAAAATCGTAAATACAATATTCAATTTGTATTATTATACAATCTTTCCAACTCTAGGACTCAGGGGAATATTAATGTTCTGATTTTTAACTGAAATTCAAAATTAAAGAATATATTTTTTGATATTGAGAAAAACATAATCTGCCTTCGAAATATGAAGTTTGATTGTAGTTCATATAATTATAGTCAAGTGGTCATATATAAGTACTAGTCAAATGACAGTAAATAAAATATATTTAAAATATTTCCTATATTTATATTAGTTTTATATTAAATAATAAGTTATCTTCATCATTACATTAATTATAAGTAATTGACCATTAATTACTTTTTATTCGTGAATTTTGTTTATATTGTTTTATCTTACTAAATTTAATAGTGGATAATTTCTCAAATACAAAATCTTATTAGCTATATTTACTTTCAAAAACTAATAGTAGGCAAAGTAAAGGAAAATGTTTGGAATTCCTATGTAGCGGAAAATCATTTTTAAATGAAAGGGCTTCAACCTCAACTTGACCGTAAATTAAGCCTTTAAACCCCCTTGAACCTCACCAGTAGCTCCTATATACATATATATATTCCATTGCAAATTCAATGCTCCATTGAAAAATACACGAAAATTAATTAACTTCAGCACTGACAATGTTCACTTAATAAATATATAATAAATATCAGCGTTGATGTATTTTACTTTCTCATCAATAATCAAATGATTGGCAACTCGATGAAGATTTAAGAATATATAGGGAGCTATTATGGGCAGAAATGTTCGTGTACTTTAAAAGTTAAACATTAAAGGAAAATCGATAGAGTAGAGGCACATGTTTATTTACTTTATCAGGAATATTTTGAAATAAGGCAAAAGATGATAAAAGTCTGTATAAGGCTGATTTATGGGATATTAAATATACAGCTAAAAAATTTCTATGTTTTATGTTGAAAAACGAAATAAAAATACCGCATGTTAGAGATGCAACCCTCTTTTTTATATCCATAAAATAAGCGCTCGCTTTATAACTCATAAATTACTCGAATTAATTTTGAATGCCTCCTCCTGTAAGACACTCGTGCAAAATAGTGTGCACCGTTACCTATTTACATTCGAAACGATCTCAAAAGAAACTTGCGACGCCGCGGAAAAACCTTACCTATCGGGCTCCTCGATTTCCTACAATCTCGTCGATACAACCCACCCGGCCACACAAAACAAACAATTACCACTTCCGGCCTCTCTATACGGATACTCGCAAAACGATCGTCGGCGCACCATACGAACAATAGATTCGCGAGCCGCGAGGCGAAGCTTGGCCCCGCACTGCACATCGCCGAGAAACGTCGCTCGCACGTAAACAAAGCGGGGGGAGGCTACAGAGCAGCCTACGTACCGCACCGCACGCATGTCGCCTGCCCGCAGCGGCATACTGTCACACGGAACAACCGCTATATACATATGTATATATACATATAGGGTAAGGAGCGTCGCACCTGCAGGAGGCGGCTTTCGGGCAGCGGGTACGTCGCCGTCGGCTCATCCCCTCGTCCTCGGAGGCTCGTCCACCTCCTGGCTGGTGCTGGTGCTGCTGCTGCCTTTGCCAGCTCTGCTCTCCCTGTCCCGGCTTCATGTCTCGCGTGCCGCCTCTATGTGAAACGCACAAGAGCTCGCGGTCTCTCTCTCTCAGGCTCTCCGCACGCGACTCCAAGACACGCGCGCGATCCGCCAGACATCCATCTGTGCAATAATAAAGAGCGCGCCGCGGAGCTCGCCTGTACGGAAAGTACGTAGCGAAGGGGGGAGGAGAAACTGCTGCTGCTGTGTAGACGGGGAGAGCGAGGGAAGCGAAAGAGAGAGAGAGAGAGAGAGAGAGAGAGAGAGAGAGACGAGCGCGCGCGCGCGTTCCAGCCCTGAAGACCGGTCGGGGCTGACTGCCGCCGCGGTTCTCTGCGCCGCTGCCGCTGCTACCGCTGCTGCCGCCGAGTCTGAGCGACTCGCCAGAACGGCGCCCCCAGCCGACGCCAAGCCTCTCCCTCTCTCCCTCTCCCGCCCCTTCTCTCTCTCTCTATATATATACGAGCCTTGGCGAAAACGTAGATCTCGCGAGTGCATACGGCTGCTGCACAGCTTTATACGTACGTAAAGGATCTCACGGGGGTGTCGAGCGCGCGGAGCGAGTACTTTTCACGCTTGCTTTGAGGGGGCCGAATGAGTAGCTGCGCAGCGTGCGCGGACGGGTCTATATAGTGTGCGTTTGTGACGTTATATCAGACGCGCGCGATTGTCGATGGGATGCGTTTTGAATGACTGATGATGCTGTATCTCGTGTGTGTTTATATATATAGCTGCTATATATCCGGTGCTTCGCCGATGCGTGCGGTACGCGGCACTAATTAATTTCGATGTATGTACGCGTCGAATCATTCGTAAAACTTGGGGAAAAATCAGAAAAGTGCGTCACGCATGAAACTTTGGCACTGCGGATTAGCTTTTAGATCCAGGGTAGGATTTATGACCGAAACGATGATCGATAATAGGCTTATCAAAGACAATGG
Organism: Megastigmus stigmatizans; assembly: GCA_900490015.1. NCBI lineage: Eukaryota > Metazoa > Arthropoda > Insecta > Hymenoptera > Megastigmidae > Megastigmus > Megastigmus stigmatizans. The sequence continues at coordinate 16,133 of UELV01093392.1, forward strand.
ATAGCCGAGCTATACTCGCGCCTCGACTTTTATACCTTCTAATAGAAAAGTTTTCAATTGATTGTTTTATTACGCGCACGCTAACCTTGTACTTTGACTAATTTGATTTTGTGCAAAACGTTGTGCACGATATTTTTGGCATATATATTCACTTGGTTTGGGCATGAGGGAAGCGAAAGGACAAAAAAAAACACGCACAGAGTAAAGTAGATATAAGAACAGAGCGAAACTTTTACTTAAAATATATACATATATACCTGAAATAGAATTGAAGAATGAAAAAAAAAAAAGAAAGAGAGACAGAGATGACTCATTAAGAGCAATTTCTATACTCTCCCCCCTCCCCTGCAGCAGTAAAAAGTTTTCGTACTTATTCGTGTGTTAATTTTAAATTACTTTTTCAAATTTTAATTTGACATTAGATTATTATATATCATACAAGTTCAAACGGGCAGCTCACCGCGTATTATCATTAAAGTCTTGCAGTAAATTAAATGTAAACCAATGGAAATTTTATTTATAGAGAAGAGTTCACGGTGTGGGACGATATAAAGATATTATTATAAGATTATGTCAATCCGACCTTGTCGCTTTAACATTACGGGTCAAACCCTGCGAGACCTTTTTTTAAATTTATCTCTCAGTAATCGAGTAAGTATACATGGCTTTTCCATGTTTCATTTTCCATCATCATGGCAGATTTATAATATTCGTTCATTCGGTTCAACAGCTTTGTTTTCGATATCTGTATCGTATTTTTAAATAATCTACTTCTTTTAAAGAATTGAATATTTCGTAAAGAACTGAAATAATAAACGGTAAGAAAACTTTGAGTGTGTATATGCAGGAGAGCGAATGAAAAATTGAAATACAAGAAAGTAAGCTGGTATAGAGAAAATAATGGAGCGAGTAGAAAAGCGACTAGTAGGAAGAAAGAATGATGAATTGATAGAAAAATAGAGATAGAAAAGGGAAATGATTGATTGATAGGAGGTTCGTATCACTCCATATAGAAAAAATGTATAGTGAAGCAATTAGGTTACTTACACGAGTGCACATTAAATGCTTGGCATCTCTTCCAGCGATTGTATAAAAGGGATTTTTATATTAATGTTAGAAAGTGTTAGTTGCATTATTTAAAAAAATATTTTTTCCAGTTGTTCAATGGAATTCTTAATTTAACTAATATATCTCTTACTTGGACTAATAGACGTTTGGCTTGCATCATTAACTATCGAATATAATTGGAGGAAGTATTTAAAGTCTTCTATATACAGGCAGAAGGTAGTTATTATCAGTTTTAGAGGTCGAGATCTCGGAATTAGCCGCACGACGAATCTGCAGTGATTCACGCGCTAAGCCTTTAGATCTCATTCAATTATATAGTATCCCTCTCGCGAGCTCTCGATCGCAGAATAGCCGACTGGTATAGGAATATAAGAGAACCAAGACTAACCGGGTGCGAAAAAACTGCGAGAAACGAAATAAAAAGAGAGAGAGAAAGAGAGAAAGCAAAGCCGGGCGACGAAAGGTGAAACGGGTGGGGTACGGACGGTATCAGAGGGGAAGAGAAAGCGAGCAAGTGATAATGAGGAAAAATGAAGAGGGAGAGAGAGAGAGGCTGAGAGAAGGAAAGCAAGCAACTAATGAGCGAGAGGATGTGTGTGTGTGTGTGCTTGTGTGCTCCAACTTCCATGGCACTGCACACACGAACACTCGAGGCGTATATATACATATGCGCGCGTGCGAATGAGAAACACGCATATATAGCAGAGAGATATATAGGGAGAGGGAGAGACAAAGAGGATTAGAGGAAAGAGCTAATGAACGAGTGGACGATAAAGCGAACGCTGTATAAGTATAGCGCGAGCGGCGCGCAGCTCTGATGTGAAGGGGTCGAGCTGCTGCGCGTTCAGTGAAAATAGCCAGGTACTAGTCAGACGGACGACGTTGATCCGCCCAGCGCTCTTGTCTCTCCTCTAGCTCCTCTTCTCTCTCTCTCTCTCTCTCTCTCTCTCTTTGTGCCACGTTCGTCCCTTTGAATGAACGGCCTTTTTATTATTTTACCTGCCCAAACGGTCCGAGATTAATATACGGATGATGGGGGCAAATTATATACCCACCTAAAAGCTTTCGGATATATAGAATGATTATTATTAACAAGGTGAGAGGGAGAGGGAGAGGGAGAGGGAGATGGTGGGAGGCATCGGGGAAATAATTAGCAGAATCAATTGTTGGCTGATTTATCGATCCGGAAATTCGGAATTTATCGAGGCGCGTGCAGCTCCAAAGTTTCGTGCGCGCACGAGATCCAATTAAATTATTATTAATTATTAAGATAATTAATCCCTTTTTTATACAAAGACTTTATAAACATGCTTGAATATATGAAAATGACTGTAAATATACCGTCTCTTAGCTTGTGATGAACGAGTATCGCTTGATTTAGTATATATGTTATTTATCTGTGACACGACGATCCAAAATCGGAGAAACATATTATTGTAGCTGCAATGGAGTGAATTTATAGGTGTACTGCGGATCGTTTGGTATATATAGGATTCAATTTTATCGCTAGCTCATGGTAATGAAATTGTCGACTATGGAACAAAATCGTTTCGGATTACATAAATCATGATTATTTTACATACATTGGCATACCGTTATCAATTAGTGAACTTATTCAAATACCATTGCATAAATACGAATGAGATAAATGTGCAATCCGTGGGTTCATTCGGAAGTTCGCTCGGGATGAAATCGCAGCTCAAAGAACCGTGGTATACGAACTGGGGTAAAACTCAATAAATCGACTGTCCTAAATACTTCCGCTCGACGTTCGGCATATCCACTTCAATCAGCGTTAACTTTCTCCAATTCTTTACACACAGTTCACCTGGACGAATATTCAAAAATTCCACCGAATATCCAACTCGCTCTTTCATCTCTCGCACACATACACTAGCACACACCAACTTTTTCTTATTTCAAAGTTCGAGCGCTCTTATTGCCTTTGCGAAAAGTGACTTTTATCGATGCTTGTAAACAAAACGGCGGGCCGACACGCGAAGGGGGTGAGGAGGAGGAGGAGGGGGGGAGGGGAGCGCGCAAGGGAATGAAAAATAAAAGTTAAAGGGCCGAACGAATGAAGAGAGCCGGCGTAAAAATCTGCTCGTTGAGACAGCCCTCGCGAGGCAATAAATTTTCCCTTAATAATAAAAAGAATGCATCCCCGCCGTGACTAGTTCTATATCGGCTTCCTCTTTTTTTTTCTCTTTTTATCGAAGTCTTCGACAATAAAATGACGAGGAGGAAGAGACACGAAGAACTTGAGGTCTTGTCTCGCCTTTTTGCGCTTCAAAAGATTCACCAGATATATTGGATAATGGATTTTATATAGAAAGGAAATTGTTTGCCTTTTATTGGGGCTTGTTTTCAAGAGGTTGCAACCAGGAATTTCATTCGCTGAAACACTGCTATACGTATTTATGTTACTAATGATAAAAAAACTGATTTTAACAGCAGATTAATCTATTGAATAATTGCATCAATCATTTTCCTCGTACTGCGTTTTGGAAATAAAACTATTTCATTCAAACCTGCGTCTCAATATTAAAAATACATTTTTGATAGCCAGAAGCAATTATTGAAAACTTTTTATAGAATCAATAATCAATATATAGATAACGGTTTTATAATCATAAATCCCTGCGGCATCTGATCCTTTTAAAGCAATGACCTATAGCCGGTACATAAAATGTAGCTCGTTAATTTTGTGTGTACAAGTTTTTTGTTTCTTTTTTATAGAACCTCGGTCTCGCAGGTATACGAACACCGCATTGCAATCTATTTTTAGCAACAAAACTTCGGCACACACGCGCGCTGTCAGCGATATACACTGTAAAAAAAAGAAGAAGTAGACGCAGAGAGAAACGGAAAAAATTCGTAAAGTCTTGGCGTCTTGGAAGGCGACGACGGGATAAAAAAGTATCGCAATCACACACTCGTATAGCGACAGCAGCGAGATGAAAAACAAGAAAAGTGAATAAGTAAAAAAAAACGAAAAAGAGGCGCGTTTGCTGCAGGGGAAGAGCAAAGGAAAACAAGCGCGGGGAAAAGAGCGAATGGAAACAAAACGCGCGTATAGCCGTGAAAAGGAGCATCGAAGCTAGATGTTACAAGCGAGGAGAACGCCATTGTTGAAGATCCAGATATATAGAAAAGTGGAGGGTACGATAAGAGGGAAAGAAACACAGTGTGGATCCTCTCTCTCTCTCTATCTTTTTTTCGTTTGTTTGAGTGGGTCGACAAACATCGCTATAATAATGTCGAAAGTAGGTAATGTGAACGAGGCGGATGGGAGCGAATGTTGTGAATTATTAGACTGATCAAATTCGCCTATTGTTAGTTCATCAATGAGATAACAAAAGTTTGTTCTGCCACTTTGTTTTAAGGTGTCTGTATATACGATTCTTTTAATTGCATCTTTTCTTGCATCAATGTATAATGCAAGAGATTATAAGATAAAATG
>UELV01093396.1:0-11526 GCA_900490015.1 Megastigmus stigmatizans
TGTGTGTGTGTGTGTGTGTGTGTTGTCGAGTGGTAATTGGCGATCCTGTTATTGTTTGATACGAGAGGACGCGAGGAGAGCTGCAAGTAAAGGTCGTTCCGAGCTCAGATCCTTATCTGGACGCGTTTCCTCGGTGCGCCAGCCGAGCGTGTTAAACCTCCTGCACGTACGTAATAATGTATGTATTCGCATTGCTACGTGGAAAACCGCTTGAGAATTGACTGATGCTCGGCATCTTAACACCGGGAGCTGCTTTTTCTTTGTACTTGATCTATATAGGGATCGCGCGGAATCGATATTGTTGACAGTTCATTATCTGTGAAGTTTGCATCATTGGTGAACGAAAATATTTTTTGATTCGTCCATTCATTACTACGCTTGATTAACAATTAATCAAATGATTTTTCTATTCGTAACGTATAATAAAATATTTAAAAAAAATAAGTATAAACTCGAATTAAATGGTAGATAAGTCATAAATTAAAATTTTTCCGTTACACTCTCCAACGAAGCAAACTTTAAAGTCGCGACAGTTCTGGCAAAAGAGTTGATTTGTTAGCAGATGAAAACATTAGACGGTTGCGAACACTTGTTCAGATATATACTGATATTATCTTTGTTTAGCGAGAGGGTACTTTTTTCGATACAAAGATTTGAGAGTTTTAGCTGTTGCAGAACTGCTGCAGCATCGTAAAAATCTGCAAGTTTAACGTATAACGGCAACGTGTAATAACAAAAATGATATTCCTATGCATTCTAATGATGCGAATGCATTTACTGCGCTCTTACATTATACATCCTATAAAATCGGAGCCACTCGAAAACTAGTTTTGTTATCGTCCAGTTCATCTTGCGACTCGTTCTGCAGCGGTTAGCCATTAATAATTTATTTACCTCGACCAGGAAACTTACCATTTTCAGATTAGACCGAGCTGTTTTTATAGGTCAATTATCACCCATTCACCAAAACAGCTCGAATCGATCCCCACAAACAAATAAGCTCGTACGTATAGTTTCAAATATATTAACGCATCGATATAATAATGATAAATAATCCATCGGCCGCTTCTCGCCACGTACTTCATCATCGATCCTATTCCCGGTAATGGCAAATGCCCGCTAGAGCCATGTCCCGAAGATATACACGCACGCGAGAATCCAAGTCCTCAGATATTATTCAAAAATCGCGAGACGCATGCGCACGAGTTATATGGACACACACGACTCACGAGGTTCACTTGCGGTGGGTGTCGCGCGCGCCGATATATTGCAAATGAATCATCCTTGTATTACAGCTCGAATCGTCGCGGTCATTCCGACTGCGCTCGAATAAGTCAAAGTCGAAATCGACGCACGCGTACCTTGCATGTATGTATATGTATACATAATCATGTATATATACACATTCGAAAAATGATTTTAGAAGCGAGGGTCGGTCGTTCACCTGGTTCAATGCTATATGCACCACGCCAAAGTGATATTTCGTCAGATATACATTATAGTCCGTTCGTCCGTTGCCGTGTGCACGAGAAAGCCGCGAAAAAAAAAAGAGTTGGACCTGCGTTATACGAGGCCTTTTTCATTGTTTTTACTTTTTGTCTTCTTTTTTTTTTTCATTAGTGGCGATAACGAGCGCATGTGATAAGATAAGCGCGGTGAGCACGTACATACGAGGATCAATCACACCCGAGAGCGTGATATTATGTGGTGCGCGATTTCAGAGCTCTGTTATATATGTATTTTCAAGGCGAGTCTGCTTGCTGCGCCACAGTGCAAAAATTTATTCTCTCTCGCCGCGCGCTGTAATTTCTGTGTGTGCTCGATCGTGTATACATATATATATCTGAGAGACTGGCAGGTGTTTATTTATAGGAGAAAAACGAGAGGATCCATCGCAGTGGGGTTTTTTGTGCGTTGCAGTTGAGGGATGCGTGCGCGGTACGTTTGAACTTTGGCTTTGGAGCTAAAGTGAGGTTAGGGTGATAATTCTCGTGTGTGTACTCGTTAGACGCGTTGATGCCACTTTTATGCGACGTGTAATCACTGGATATTCTTCGACTGCGTCGAGAGGAAAAGTTCCGTTCGAATATTCGAGATTTTAAACATACCTGCCGTGGACTGCTCGCCTCTTAACGATATTTTTAATAAAGACTGAGAAAGAAAGAGAAATTGAAAGAGAGAGAGAGAGAGAGAGAGAGAGAGAGAGAGAGAGAGAGAGAGAGAGAGTGTCTATAAATCGATTTTTAATTCCCGTATAATTCGAAGTGAATTAATAAACGAGGCTTGCCGCGAGCGAAGGAGGTTGCAGTTTTGAGAAATGGCCATAAAACATGAATGAAACAAAGGCCGAAGGCTGCCGCAGCTCGTGCAAATTCACTGCAGGCACGTATCTTTCTTTGTGTGCGTGCGACACGTTTTCCGTGGTGGTGGTGGTGCGTCACACGCCGCTTCGTCCTCCAACAAAATTTGTCACCTCTCCTCGCGCTTTTCTCAATGAACCCGACCGCCGACGCGACGAGAGAGACGATAAAACGCTCTCTCTCTCTCTTGCGCGCGCGCACACATATCCCATTATACTTCGAAGTTCACGCAGCCAAAAAATCAAATCGCCCTTGTACAAAAGAGCAGGTATATATGGGATAAAGAGAATTTTCTTGGCATACTCGCCAAAAGGAAGCGAGTGTGTGTGCATCCAGGGCCTTCTTCTTCTTTTTTCGGTGCGTCTGCTCAGTGTATAAACTCTCTGTCTCTCTCTTAGCTTGAGAGTTGAACGAGTTTATATATCGCGCATCGCGCGCCATTTTCATCCTCTCTCTCTCTCTCTCTCTCTCTCTCTCTCTCTCTCTCCCTCTCTCTCTCTCTCGCTCTCTCTCTCTCTCTATCTCTCACTCGCGCTCGCACATCTGGAAGGTCGAGGTCGTTGACAGCGCTCGCCGTCTCTCTCTCTCTCTCTCACTCTGTGTGGGTATGTGTGAGTTTGGTGTCGGATATCGGTGTGTACTGTGTAGGTCGTTCGAGTGAGTTTTCTGCGCTCTCGAGCCTCTCTTATGTGCTTGTGTTTTGTGTGCTCCATCATAGATATTGGGTGAAACGTGTGTTGCTGCTGTTTTCGGGTCCAGACGCAAATTACTTAATTGTATGCTTATAGTGCGAGGGATGCATGAATATTTCTCTCGGTGCTTTCTCTCCCTCAAATAACGAGAATCATGGACAAGAAGTGGAACGATGGCGAGGATTTCTAGGTAGAAGAATAGTCTGACTGCTTGGCAACTGATTGATATAAAGTTAATGTTTAAGTCAAGGTGAATTCGTTGAGGCTTGCCTTTTTTTCGCGTTAGGTTAGGCTTTTTTGTTGTACGTAAATACGTAAAAAAAACACGGCTGTAAACTGATAATGGATATATCTTTGTTAGTGTTTTTTTTCGTCTGTTAAATTGACTGATCGTTGACTGTGAAACTTTTTTAATTCGCAATCATTTTCCTGCTAGAAAAAGTGATTTTTCAAGGTTGCGGAAGTGTTTAATAAAATTTTGTCAATTTTAGGAGAAGATTGTACAAAAGTATGGCAGTATTTCAATCTCGAGAAATCCAAGTTTTTATTCATGCAACATCTCTGATTGAATCGGAGCAGTGATCGATTTAGCAGCTTTTGCAAGTTGTTTCAACCTGAGAACCAGACTGAATGGCTATTGGAGAAAGATGAATCGTGTTTCTGTTCAAGTATTATTTTACACTTGTATTCCTGTTGAAGCAATGTTTCCCTTTCTTTTTCAAACTTTGCTTTCGATATTTCCATCGTACGTTCAGTTTCAGCAGCAACACCGAATGCGTTCTCGATTTTGCGGTAGCGCTTATTCTTGCATCGGCTGCAGGTGTTTTTTCTTTCTCTCTCGCGTCCGCGAGACATAAACGTGCTTTTACAGTGTTGGTTGAGTAATACTTTATTTAGCAATATTCGTTGCGCCAGACGCACAGGTGTATTATGCGTGTGGGGCTATCATTAGCGCCAGTCGAAGGCGCCTGTCATGCTTAATTTCAGTTCGAACAGATTTTTCGAAGCTGAATAATACAGAGATCAAAAGTTTCTTCTTTTCTTTTTTTTTTTATATCATTTTTTAATCAATGTTGCTGTAAGTGGTGCTACATAAATATCCAGAGCTTTATTGGTTATTGGGTATAACGATGTCTATAACATCATTTGCATAAATTGCTTTTAAATGCGTTCCATGAGCATGTGACATTATGTCTAATTGCAGAATTATCGTTAAAATCACATTTTACAATTTGCTGTCTCATAACAAATGTCTTTTACGATTCCAAGATTCGTATATACATCAATGTAATAACTCCAGTTTTTGAATCCAGTGAATAGTTAGCTGTAGAGAAGTGCGATTCTAATAAAATCTCAGGTTTTCACGTTGGCAAAGTCGTGTAAAGAGGAAGTTCGAAGACAAGAGTAAAAAAAGAAGAAATTCCGCGCTCTGCGAAATTTTTACAAAACCGGATACTCAACAACTCCAAATCTTCATTCCCAAACGATGAAAACTACCTGCTGTTCAGTCAAAGGAAGCGAGAAACGATAGTTCGCGAGGTCGAAAGCTTAAAGTCCGACACCGCGTATATCGTAAACAAGCTCGCGCCGTTTATCGTTTACTGCACACATACACATAACACACAGACGGGCGCGTGTAAACGTACGAACGTTATTTCTCTCCCTCTCGCTCGCAGTTCGCTCAACTCCTGGATCCGTTCGCAGCGCGCGGAACATCGTGGCATCTGCGCGCCCCTCCTGAAAGAGAGAGTCTTTTTTCTCTGTCTCTCTCTCCCGCTCACTCTTCGTTGTCTCTTCACAGCCGTTGTGTATGCTGGCGCTCTCGCTGCACCTGCACCACATACTTACACACACATACACGCGCACACACGTATGCATATGTGCGCTTACAAGTACAGTACGCACGCGCCTCTTTTGTTTATTTACACGATTCTCCGCGCGCGCGAGTGAGAGAGGGAGAGAGAAAGAGGATGGGTGTAACGCACCGCGCGCGTGTCGTTGACCGGCTTCCAACCCTCTTTCTCTCTTCCTTTTTTTTCGCCAACTCTCCTGGTCTCTTTCTGTTTCGCTTTTGGTGCACTGTGCGAACCTCTGATGCTCCGGCCGAAGCTCGAGAGAGAGAGAGAGAGAGAGAGAGAGAGAGAGAGAGAGAGTTATGACTTAGCTTTGTGTTTTTCGAAGCTTTTGAATGTGTCCGGTTGTTCCACGGCCTCGCGGATCCGAGTTGAGTGATTCCGGGCATCGAGCCTGCAGCGCTGATATACTTTTGCCGATGTTCGACGATGACGTTTACTTGATCAAATTGATGTTTTGATGATCTCTTTTCGTTTTACGTTGTCTTGTAGGCTACGCTGGCTTGGGGAGTAAATCAAAATGAAAATCAAGTTTGTCAATGAAATCAAGACTTTCAAAAGCTTGTTGAAGAGATCTTGACTTCTGTACGTTGCCGGAATTTTAAACTTTATCTTGTCCCGTTATGTGTCCCCAGTGTGGAATCGTAAAAAACAAATTGTTTTCACACACACACACACACACACACACACGCACACGCACACGCACACGCCTTCATACGCTCTTACACGCACACTGCAGTTTGCATAAACGCATATATCGATGTTTGAGAGGTTGAGTGTTTGCAAAAAGTTGATTTATTAGCCGTTAAAGACACGCTCATTTGAATTTTAAACGAGCGAGCGGCGCTCAATCGATGATCCGCTCTCCCAGCGACGTTCTTATATACGAATCCTACTTATATATATATATATATTTATATATTTATTTTAATCAAAGCAAATATTTTGAAACGCTTAATTGGTATCGATCTTCTCCCATGAGCTATGGCGTAGCAAAACTCATCCGATATAAATCTATCATATACGGTGACAAATGAAATTTCGTTTCATTCGTCACACGCGCAAATGAGATTACGTAAAAAGAATTACGAAGAGGAACGTGAGATTGCGCCGCATCTTACAAGACAAGAAATAAAGAAACGATAACAATACCAATACGATCGAGGTTTTTTTGTTAAAAAGTCTTCATCTCGGTCACAGGCACGTGCATAACTCAACCGTTTCACGATCGTTCCACCAACAGCCAACGCCAATCGTCGCGTCTTTCCGCGGTGCTCGCAATCGACTCTTATCCCTCCCTCCCTCTTTTATGCACACGTGATTCACACCAACACAAACGACGTCGAGGACCTCGGACGAGAAAAAAAAATTCTCTCTCTCTCTCGTTGGCGATGCATTCCGACAGCTACCACGTGTCGGTCTAGACAAGGGATTTCGCGCGCACAACTCCGTCCTCTCCGTATACATGTGCGTGTGTGTGTGTGTGTGTGTGGTTACTGCGCAGTTTCATACATAAAAAAACGGGGTCCACGTGTGCTACAGCAGCAGCAGCCGGTAATTGGCAGCGATCCGCCGAGCTTTTATTTTTAAGAGCTCTACTCCGACCGCTCGCGGCAGCTTATACAGGGAAAGGAGGAAGAGACACGGGTTTTCTCTTGCGCACATATAAGCAACTAACCTCTCGTTGTATGTACGCAAAACTCTGTCCGTCTTTGTCCTGCTTTGTGATGCGTATATAAAAGTGTGGAAACCGTGTGCGAAATAAAGCAGAACAACTCGGTGTTGTTAGCTTTGTTTCAAGCTCACCCGCAGTCAAATGATCTTTGTGTGTAGACCTTATCGGTTCGCACCCTCCACGACCGATTTACTCCGACACGCGTATAACGCCTTCGATTATTGTTATATGCTTGCCGATATATATATGTATATATATATATAATATTTATATTACACGTAACCGATGCGTCGCAAACGCGAGAGTTATGTTGCTTAATGCACCGACGTCGCGCCTCGTATGGCAGACGCGTTGTTGCGTTTGCGTGGAAAATTGAATCCGATTGTAGGTTGTCGTGGACGATTATATACGAGACTCTTGTTTTCTCCGTTTCTTTTCTCTTTCAGCACCGACACATTTTTCCCTGAGCGAGTCTCTGTGCGCGGTTTCTATACTCGTTATGAGATACTTGATTGTTGGACTTTTTCGTTTTGGCGAACGATATATTGTTGCGAATGATAAAAAACAAAGTTCTATTGTTTCTGAAAGAAGTCTCAAACTAAACTAATATTCTTTGTATTTTGTTTATCGTAATACAGTTATTATGACAATCATGGCAATGAATTATCAGAATGTAGCGATAAAATATAACAACAAAATTTAAACAACAACATGATAAGGTATTTATTTCTAATCCCAAACAATATCACGGTGATTAGCTGTCAAGAGCAACAAATTCGTTGGTCCTATACAAAATTTTTTCCGTGCCTTGTTTTCGAGATAATGGCGACGATTGTTTTTTTAGTTTGATTGATGATTCAGTTGTGCTGCTTAAAATTTGATTTGTGAAGCTAGTCTTGCATTGCAATAACGTATATTTGGATATGTTTGCAGAGAAAGTTTCGTACTCGCTAACGAATATTCGCTTTTATTAAAGGTTATAAATAGAGGGCAGAAAATGGTTTGGACTGCTGCGCGGAAAATTTCAGCCCACAGATGAATGAAAGTTGGCGTAGAGTTTGTTGTACATTTTTTCGATAAAAAAACTCTCGTGCATGCGTCACTCGCTCTAGTACTCCACTAATTATACCGGCATAATAACGGCAGTAAAGTTTTTTTCATTGTCAGGTTTATGAATGACAAAAAATGCGCTATGCGCGCGTGTGATTTTGTCGCTGTTAAACTTTGCATCTGGGCTGTTGTAGACGTGTGCATTGTTATTACGAGTGGATTAATTAACGTATAGTTCAGCTGCAACATTCATGTATATTTGTTGAAATATTAATTTAATATTTGAACACACCCTAGCTTATTTCGCATACGTTTATGACGTAATGTTAGCTAATCATGACTATAGTAATAAGATTAGGATTGATATATATATATATATATATATAGTGTAAAAGTAGATTCATTAAATACTATTAGTATGTTATTGTTAAACATCATACAAAAAAAGTGAAATGATTATAAAATTAAAATGGTAGATTGCAACGAATCGTATCATTTGCACTTCTATAACACACGTACCTCACTTTGATATCTTCGAGAACGTTAATCGTCGAATTCGAAATTGCTTTACTGATTATGTTATGATCGACATCGTCAGCTGCGATGCGTACTTATGACATTTCGTCAGAAACAAATACGTGTTACAACGTGTTCTAAACTTGAGTTTTGCAGACTTTCTTCTAAAAGCTTAGAGTCCTTGATCATTGACTTTCGCATACTCCAGTTTAATTTTGGCTACAATATAATATAAATGTTTGTACTACAAATACGTAACAATCGACGTGAATCCTACTCGTATTTATTTATTTTGAATGCGCAAACGATAAATCTTGCCTTACTTAATCACTGACTCTAAAAAGTATATCGTCTCAGTTTGATAATAATTTTTGTTTGTTAATTTATGCTTAGCATGATTTTCAATTGGAACTTATGCATCATAGCAGGAATACTGTGTTGCGAATAAAGAGTTTTTCAGATAATATCAATCTTATAGTAGAAATAGAGCTATTTTTAGGTAAAAATGCCAGTCAGTTATTATAATAAAAGTAGTACATTAGATACTTCAATAAAATCTTTTTTTAGTTCTGAATAGACATTAAAAATGTACATTACTATCTTCCTTCCCATAAAAATGTTGCATAAGTAGAAAGAAGATCGAATAAAAAATTCTTTTATTGCATCACTTAATTGAAGGTCGACAGTACATTTCGCTTAATTGTCAACTTTATGAATATTTTGATTCAGTATCTTATTTATGCTGCAATAAGATAAGCTTATTAAGTAACTTTATACTTACCGTACGTTTTACCGCAATTGTTAAAACTACATATTTTAGTATGAAATAAAGGGTACGTATATAGACGTTGATTCAACTCTGCAACATCATAGATACATCTAATACTCGCGCACTCTAAATTAAGAAAAAAAAGTGTACATTAAGAACACAAAAAGAATATACAAAAATGATTATTTTACTCAACATCGTCGTTATAATTTCATGCGTTCGAATCCAAATGACATTATCGACGTTGCGAAAAACAGGAGCTTTGCAAAGTGATAATTTCAGAGCCCACAACCAGCACCGTACATTTCGCCATTTCCTCCATGGTCGCTGCTGCTCATTCAGCCCGCATGCAATAGCCTGCAACGCCGTGTTCTTTGCTTATGCAGCAGCAGCAGCAGCAGCTGGTCACATAGAGCCTCTCGCGCTGCACGCATAAAACCCCATCCGCGTCCAGACAACAGACAGACAGATCTCACTTACTCACGAGCAGAGCAACCAAAAAGCTATGTAATGCACGCAACCGAGAGAGGAAGAGAGAAAGTACAGCAGCAGCAGCAGGAACAGATATCGGCGCGCGCTGCTGCTTTCCTCGCGCTTGCGTACAACCCATGCACTCGTCTATGTGTATATGACGACGAGTATGCAGTATGCGTGCACTGGGGTAGACAGACTCTCTCCTTTAGCTGTCTGTATCAACTCCTCTATACTATATTCTCTGTCTAGGAAGCGTTTCGTTCTCTCTCTCACTCTTGCGCGCGCGCGCGACCCCTTTCCTTTTCATGCACGACAATGGCTAGCCATCGTTGCTGTGGTCTCGCTCCCTCTCGGCTCTCTCTTTCGCTCTTCTCTCTCTCTCTCTCTCTCTCTCTCTTTCTCTCTCTCTGTCTTTCTTCTCTTTCTTTCGCAGACCAGGCATACCTCTCTTTCTCTCCGGCCCTATTCCCGGTCCCTTACCTGAGCCCACACGAAAAATCGATGCCTCCGAGTATGTGTGCGTGTAAGTCTCTCTACGCGTCTCGTCCAAATTCTCGAGTACCCTACATTCCTTTTTTCTCTCTATTCTCTCTCTTGTTTTTCTTTCCATTGAATGGGCGGATTTTTATAGAAGAGGAAGCGATGCCGGACTTATTGCCGATAAGCTCTCGGGAAAACTATAAGGTACAGCTGATTAGGGGTGCCATGGAAAATCAGATACAAGGATTATGAATATAGCTGAGTACTTATGTACCTGGATTAAGCTGGGTTATACCAGAATTGTACGTTATTTATTCGGACCGTTTGGGGATGGAAAGAAATGGATTCCTAAATGCACAAGTGAGATATTTATATATAGGGATTTTCGAGGGTTTCTTAATCACAAGAATGCATTGAAAGTCTTGTTGTTAGTCTTTGGAACTTAGAAACTGTAGTCAGCTGGTTAGACTAACTCAGTAGATAATTTTATTGGCCTATTAGCTAAGCAGGTAATAAAGTGCATTTGAACGTATATTCATATTTTAATTTGAACCTTATCCAGCTGTGAATATTCTTCTTGGATTATTTCCCTTTCCACTATTTGCTACGACTACTATTTTCCCTTTCCACTATTTTCTAAGACGGGTCGGACTCGAAATATTCATTCTGCATTTGTAGTTCGAGTGTATAGCATCAGTTCAGTACTCGTGCATAACCAAACACTACGTATTTTATTCTGCAACTGAGTGTGTCTATGTTATATATATACTACAGTAACACACCAACGTCTGCATTCTCGTGGAAATTCGATAGAATTTTTCTTCTATCTTCATCCTGTCGCTGGCGTGATAGATATACTACAGAGCATGCTCATCATTATCGGCTTCTGAAAAATATACACCCACGCTCATTACGAGGACGTATACGACGCGTTGTTGAACGCTACTTGTTTCGGTGAGTACTATGGTATTGCTTGTTCGTCTTATTGATTTTTTGTTTTAAGGATTCGTAGTTTGTCAAATACAAATATTTTGCAATCTATCTTGATAGTTCTGTGAATGTATATATATACATTCACAGAACTATAGGTTAGTGGTGCAAATTGAGAACATTTTGTATACGTACACTGTAAAGTAGAAAAAAGTTTTTTCTCTTTACAGTCTAGACTTGCAAAACTCTCAACGTGCAAAACTTATATAAATATGTCCATCCACGTGCAACATGTACGATTCAGATCTGCAATTTCACTTTTTTCTCACGGCAGCCAGCAAATGTTCGTGCAAGTATTGGGATTGAACATGGGTGGTATGGTGGGGGGAGCGAGTCCAACATGGCTGACGCTAGTGTACACTTTAATATTGAGTAGATAGGAGATTTTGCGTTATCTAATCCAAAATGATAATAGAAATACAAAATATTTGTGAATATGCTGGTAGTAATCCTTTCCAAAGAAACTTTATCGAATTAGAGCGAGCTTTTCATGCGGGATTCATTGTTAAGTGTGGAAAAATCAATAATAGTGCAAGTAACCTCACAATTCGATCGCAATGTATACAAACTCGCAAACCAAAAGAAAAGCCCCATGACATCAGTGGTGAGATTAGATAAGAAATATTCGTTTTGTCGAGACTGTTACTAGTGCAATTCAGCACTGAAC
>UELV01093399.1:0-12930 GCA_900490015.1 Megastigmus stigmatizans
CATTGCGTTCGACACAGACGGAGAGATTCGAGTCCACGATAATGCGTGAGTATTTATGTACTCTCGCGTTTAGAGAGCGAAGTGCACGGAGCACTCGACGAGACACTTTAATAGTTGCGATCGCGCTCTTCCTCCTTCCCTATACCCCACTCCAACATCCTTTTTCGCGTGTTTTTTGTTTGTTCGACGAGTTGTTTGCACTGCGCTCGCAGCCTGCGCAGTGCGATTGCGTGTATAGTCGAGTAGTAACTTGTTGCGGATCGTATAGTGCGACTTTCCAGTCTTCCGATGAGTGATACCGCGCGAAGAATGGCACATTATGTACGCGCGGTCTGCAAAAAAAAGCAGTTTTTCCACCGCGAGCACAATGTACACACATCGCGTAAACGATACATCTTTTCATACGAGAATATCACCTTGAAATCATTTTTTATCGTTGATTCTGCCGACACAGTACTTTATATATATATATACTCATGTCTACGTATACCTGACTATCAAGTGTATAAAGAGCAGCTGCTTTGTCAATTGATTAAATGAAATAAACGAACGGAGAACAATCAATGCTTCAATTTTTCCCACGACTCGCATTCGATCCATCAATCATCGCCAGTCCTGCAAACTCTCTATAAAACGCCGATCAAGCATAAGACACGGACGGAAAAGGAAAGGCAGCTAAACCGACAGCTGCAGCAGCACGTGCGCAATTAAAGTGTAGCAGGCTCGCTCGTCTCGATTCGCCGGTCGCCGCTCGCTCGTGTCATCCGCGACCGACTGTGTTATATATATATATGTAAGCTGCCAACGACGCTCGTCGCGTCTTAATGCGAATTTCCTCGCGGCGCATAGGCCGAGACAAAGTGCGAGACCGTATTATATAGCAGCCCGAGCTAATGAGATTTCCTGCCTCGATCCTCGTTGATGCATGATGAGCCGCAAGTGAGAAGACGCGGGAGTCGTTGCAAGAGTATCTCTACGCGTGTCGTGTACTCGACGCCTGATTAATTGGTCGCCGCGCGCGGCTGATCCGTGCGACACCAGAGAGAAATTTGGATGATGCGGCGGCGACTCGTGATCGGAACGGATTCGTTTTGGACAAGGAAATTAAGTAGAACCGACGATTTGATTCAAAGAGGCTGCGGACTTTTTTTTATATTCACGCACTCTGTTCTACGTAGAAATTTAGTTGAGTTATTCAGATGTACATGTATCAGAGCCTGAAGTACTAAATTCCAGCTGAACATTGAACAATCCAAACCAGCAGCTCAACAGCGCTCCTTGAATAATCCGTTTCTCGCACAATATTCCCGCCCTGTTTATATATCCATCGGAAAAGTGACCTCGTTCGCGACACAGAGAAGCAGTGGAAGAAGGTGACTCTGATCTTACGTTTAAAGTATATATATAGGCGCAGCGCAAGCGTTGGAGAGCTCGCCGCGACGATTGTCGAATGACTTCATAACATACGTCGCATGGGCTCTTTCCTTTCATGACGCCTTTGACAAAGATCAAAAACTACGTCGTTTCAGATGGTCAAGTCAACGCACTTTGTCGCAGATACTATCACACACACACACACACACACGCGCGCGCGCGCGCAATGTGTTTTGTACGACACTCGCGACGCGCTCGAAACGCTCAGGATAGACTATCGCTGATTGTCGTATATCGCTGAGCGGAGAAAAGGCGAGATTTGACATTTGCGGTAAGGCGAAATTGGGAGCTTATGATTTTATACGAGTTTTATATTAAATAAGCTGTTGCAATGTTTTAATCGCGTGCATTAAAAACTATAACCAGGTTAATTGGCCAATTTTAATAAAAATTTAATCTGGTATATAAAAATTATATATTTTGACTCTTAACAACGCTTCGGAGCTAAAAATATCCTCATAACCATCGACTTAATTTTCAAAGTTAATAATAAAAAAAAATTGGTTTCTTCGTGTAAACGCGTCTTAATGGCTTGTTTGCCGCGGCAATAATTTCGTATATACATTCTAAACTTAATTGAACCGCTTAAGAAAAAAAAAATTCTAGAAACGCTTTTACGAGCTTGTATATATATGCAAACACGCGAAACGAAGAGATCTTGAGCAAACATACATTCGAGATCCACTCGATAATTTTAAAAAGTTCCTGTAGCCTTCTCGCTGCAAAATTTCGGCAAAGGCAGTATATGTTTGCGCACAGGCTTTTATCGCGAAACACTGAAAATAATACACACATATGCTGGTGCGCGCAACTTGTATATATTGCGATATCGAAGCTATTATCGACGAATTAACAATCGTACACTTCCGCGCGACCAGCCATTAATTTCTTCGACTTGTCAACAGAGCCATAAATATGCATCAGTCTCACCTGGTGATTACCGAGCTTTGGCGGCGAGCGCGTAAAACACAGAAAAAAAAGAGCAGAACGCCAAACTAAGCTAACGACCCATAGTACAAAAGGATTCTTGAACTCTTCCACGATGTAAGTATAATTATAAAGCGCTAGCGACGTTTATCGAATCTCTCTCTCTCTCTCTCGCTGTATATAAAATTAGCGTTCCAATATCGGAGCGTCGATAAGTAGAGCAAACGAAGAGATAAAGCTGAATCGACGCGAAAGACAAATACGCACGTGCGCGAGATTAACGAGTGTGTGTGTGTGAGCAGCGCCAATTCGAAAATATAATGTTTTCGAAAAGCAGAGAGCGCTTCGCATATATTATACGATATCTTGCTTCTTTACTCTTTTGATCCCCCGTACAATACTCTGTATGTTTTACGAGTAGCCTTTCGCTCTCTTCGCATTTCATCAAAAAGTAAAATACTCGTTGACTACTCGGAGCGAAATGGCGTATGTACGTGGCGGCATTGTTGCTCTATGTGTCAGGTGCATTGTTCGTGAACTTGAAGAATATCCGCAATAATTCGCGAGCATATGTATAGCTGTTGCTGCCTCTCGACTAGGCAATTTCCTTCCACTTTACCTACAATTCGCATGGTTTGGAAATTGAATTTAGTTCACGCGAGCTCGGGGAAAATGAAAATTACAGCTTTGTAAAACACACACACACACACATACGTATAATTGAGTTATTACATTCGTGTCACGAAGAGACTCCGGGGGGCAAAATTGCCTCGGCTGGAGCAATAATGTGAAACGTTTTACTTAGGCGTCTCATTATGAAACAAAACGTCTGCTTCTGATTCTGCTCTGATGTATATGTATATACATTTCTCATATGGGTTAATCTGGTAGGGTGATCTTGAGCGAAATAGGTATAATATTTCGACACCATTAGTTTTGAGGCGGTTTCGATCTAATAAAGACAGGATATTTGTCATTCAACTAGTGCTTCGTTTAATCGTGTTGACGTAGTGTGATTTGCTTGCAAATTTTCCCCTTTATTTTGTTATTGCTTCGAGATCGTTAAGAAATTGGATGTAGATATTTTAAGTGTTACGACTGTTACGATGCCCTGGACTGATCGTGGCGTCACCACTTGTAATTTATTCCAAAAGAATTATTTTTTTACCTATTTTTATCTTATATACACACACTCAATTAAATTGAATATAATATAAAAACGGCATCATCATCGTGACACGTTTTTCTATCCGATTCATTTAGCGCGAAAAGAGCAATAAGAGTATATATACGACATTGTGCGCCCTCGTAATAAAGAATAGCATTGATATTTAAAAATAAACCGAAATAAAAATCATCCTTTACAAAACCGCATTTTGACCGACTCATCGACTAATCCCAAGACTGTAACGTGCCGTTTTGTTTAAACACCAACTCGCCTGATGCAGTCGCGACGAGTCTTATTATTGTTTACTTTTTGTTTTTTCAAAAGCGATGAGTACAGCGAGCGCTAATACACAACGAAACAGCGCGAGAGAAAGAAAGAGAGATTGCGATCTAACGATAAGTAATTTCACGGATTCTGGGGAAACAAGAGTCTCGGTTATACGCATGTTTACAGGCCGAAGC
Organism: Megastigmus stigmatizans; assembly: GCA_900490015.1. NCBI lineage: Eukaryota > Metazoa > Arthropoda > Insecta > Hymenoptera > Megastigmidae > Megastigmus > Megastigmus stigmatizans. Next base: position 3,991 of record UELV01093399.1, read on the forward strand.
GTGTGTGCGTGTGTGTGTCTGTGGCAGGTACATGACGCGCTGGAGCTCTGAAATTATGAGATTGCGCAATGAGTATAAGCGACAAAATGTGTATATATAATGTGTATATGTGCAGGCTGTAAGAGCAGCGCGCGATCGAACGCCGCGCGAAAGAGATAAAAGACGGAGCCGCGCGCTGGTATTGTTCCGCGATGAGCGCGATGAGCGAATTCCCGACGCTTGGCTCGTACACCCATTAGGATTGTCTCGAGCGTGACGCCTAAAGAGCAATTTTTAGCGCACAACAGCGCGTATCTTCTTCCTGTTGGAAAAATTTATGAAAATTCCTTCTCATATTCGATTCGCCGAGTTAGCGAAATATTGGCGGTGACGATCGCGCTTTACCATCGATAAAGGTTATCTCTATATTCAGCGCTAAATCTTTTGGCATTGTTTTATCTATATCATGCAAAACTCCTATTAGATTATATCGACTGATGAGTATACACATTTCAACGAAGCTCGTAATTACATTTTTAAGTTATTTTTTTTTCTATTAAATTGACAGTACAAAGAAGACATACGAATTTATCTATATATAAACTCATTATTCACGCGTGTATCACGCGTATATTTCGGTAAGAAAACTGTATATATTTGCATCTCTAAAACTTAGTCACACGAATATATTGAACCGTACTGGTGTACCAGAAGAGTGCACGATTGAAAAAAAAAAAAGGAATAGAATTATAAGTATCCGAAAAAACTGGATTTCACATTAGAAAACTTTTTAAGCCTGACACATATATCATTACTCCCGGTTTAAACGGCCGTTAACCTACATCTAATTACCATACACACGTCATCAATTCGTCACAATAAAATTGACTCGTATATAAAAAAAATCACCGCCGAGCGCATCTATACGTATAGCCGCGATGAGCTCATCCGCGTCGAGTTAGAGTCGCTCAAAAGGTATACACATGCTATCCCCGAAGCTAATTTCTCGGAAATGCTCTTCTCCATGCGTCGAGAAGCAAAAATAATATTCCCGGGAGAGCGAAATTCTGCCCCATCATCCAAACTCCATAATCGAGATCAAAAAATAAAATAAGAAGAATTTGGACTTTGGTCTAAGCGAATTGTATACCGAACAAAAAAATCCATATTCATGACAGCGCAAAGCCTATATATGCGCGGCGAAACGATTATAGAAACGCTTGAGATATCGCATCGGTAGAAAGGGATACAAAGTCCAGCACGGATGCAAAAAAAATAAGAGAATGATCGTCGAATGCCGGTATCCAAGATCATTAAGCGTTATACTTATAAACGTCGCGCTTCGGCGAAACGGCAGTTTGCGCGATGTCTTTTGTTCGTAGTATTTTTCACTCCGCCAGACCTGACTTGAACGCAGACTCGATGATTTGTAATTTGCCGCGACGGGAAAAACAAACATTGTCTGCGCGGCAGCTATTATGACTATATATACAGGTTACAGTTTAGCGGCTGCTCGCATGTTTGCTCGAAAGGTGTGATTACGACTGAAATTAATCGCGTCCCTTCATCTTCGTCATCGTGTTTGTTCAGTGGCTTAATGACACTCCCAACTTATTTTATCATATCAGAATTGTCCAGACATTTTACTAACTTCATTGGCGAGTGCATATTAACGTTTAAGCCGCAAGGTGTACGAGATAAAAAATTCCGACGATGTTTTTTTTTTTCGCTAATTAAAAGTAAAGTTTGCTTTTGGAACAAGGTGAGAAAAGTCATTTTGAACAAAAGCAACATGAATATCATATAATTTCTCGACTTATTTACGAAATATGAATGGGACACGTAATTATACTCAATGAAAGTAAACAAACTAAAATTTTGAAGAAAGTACTTCTAACGCAACATCATTCTAATGTATGATTATTAGACACCCAATGGCCCTCAGCAATGTCGCACCGCATCGACAAAAAGTCCGAGCAACAAAATGAGCCAAGGATGAAAGTCGGATTTTTCTTATCTTCTTAAACGCATGCGCGCGCGCGCGCGTACGAGTGAGAGAATGAAAATTTCGCAGATAACTCGGCAAATATTACAGCATTACAGGCGCGCATCGCGGCGAAGTGCCTTCCGCTCCATGACGAATGTATAACGCTACGGCGGTGGCCGTGAACGTGAAGCGCGCGCATACAACCACGTGCGCACGTCTGTACATCTCGCGTGAAGATATGTATCGGTATTATAAAAAAAAAAAAACAGCTGAAATGATGAAAAAAAAATCGTTTTTCAAGGACCGAACCCAATGTCATTGTTATTACTGAAATGGAATAAGTACTTTTTCACTTCTGCAGGAGGGAGAGAGAGAGAGAAAATTTTACGACTACGCGCCTGCACCTCAACCGCACATGTATACAAGAGTGGAAAAAAGGGAAGGCTTATTATTGGACGCTTAAACTTTTTAACACGGTCAATGAAATGCGCGCGCCGATGATTCAAGCGGTTGTGGTTGTGCTGTGTTCGCTCTTCGTTCAGTCCGTGAGAGAGATCGTTGTAAACGAGATAAAACATGTTTTTCTTTTCAGCCAAAAAAATCCTCTTGTAGCTGTATTTCGTAATGAGATGCGTGATCGGTATTGTAATGCCGAAAGGAAGGTATTGTAATAACGCAATTGGATTTAGCGAAAGTTGAGGATTTGCAGGATGTGGAATAGTACAATATATAGTTTTGTATGCTTTGTGCAGGATTTATGATGTAGAGCAATAAATACAACTGAGAAATGTCGTCTGGAAGAAGAAAACAAATAATTTCTCGAAGCGCGACAAGTGTAGTATAGCCATATACGTAACATAACACAGTGGTACAACTTGTTGACAGCGAGAGCGATCGAATAAACATATTATCGTATACATCGCGCACAATGCATTAAAATGTTTTTAAAAAATCATTAAAGCAAATATGTTAACACACAGGTATACGCTTCTTGTTCGGATCATAAAAGAATCAATAATTATTCCGCAAAACAAAAAGATTCCATTAAAGTTTAAACTCTACAGATTCCTTCGCATCCTATACCCATTAATACACTTAACAAGCTCGAGCTTAACCTGCAGTATAAAGCGCTCGAAATTTCCCCGCCGCGTAATAGAAATTCACGAGGCACCAGTCAGCGCATTATCCATGCCCCTCTCGAGCACTGCACAAAACGCACTATACGCAGCCAAGCGAAGATAATGAAAAACGTTCGAAATCGTGGCAGCTCGAGACGTGTTTCGATCGCTCTAACTACACAGGCACGCGAATCATCGCGTTATACGCTACTTGCAGTACTTATACATACACACACGGGGATGACATAATGCGAAAACAACGCGCGCGGCACAGGTACGGAAGACACGCGCTCATAATAACTCGAGGCGTAATGAGAGGAATTACGCATTTTTTTTCGACGAGCCGCGCGCGAAAATGAGCTACGCTTCCGTCTTTGATAGCTGTACGGATGAGACCTTCACTTCTGCCTCAGGTATATATATATATATATATATTTATACTGTATGTATGCGAGATATATCCGTGTGTGGTATATTATGTATCGAGATAAGTGTTTAATGAGCCGCGTGCGTTTAATTGATTTCTGATGGAATAGTCGTTTTCGTTGGAATAGATGTATACACACTGAGAAAAAAGATGTCTTGCATTAACTATACAACTAATGAATATTACTTGCACTGCAGTGTAAGCGATTTCGTTAACGATGGTATTCGCGTATATATTAGCTTGAGTGTCTCTTTTTCAATGCTTTCTTTTTGTGCGTTTCGTTTGTTGTGATTTAGCAGAGTAGCTGCGGTGAGCATCAATTTTTGGAGAGCGACTTTATACGTCGTTTAAAATTACAATCAGTTCGACACGTTGTAGTATTATACATGTGTAAGCGTCGAATCTTTCTTCTGTACGTGTGTTTTTTCGTTAAACAGCAAAATGTATATAGCGGTGTGTATTTTTTCGTAAAGAACAATAAGTTACATAAAAACCGCCGCCAATTTTATATTCAAGGCAAAGTTCGTTATTTAAACCTTTTACACCATATCAATCGCGATAAAATATGGCTCGTTATGAATTTTTTAAATTCCCCTCTGATCTCGTTATAAAAGCAAGTATTCTTAATGAGCTGCGCTCGCCTCGCCTAAGGTACTTTAAATTAATCTCCTTAAAACAATCGCACCTTCATTCGCGCATACACTTATATAGGTGTACCCCCCTATCTACTTTACGACGGCTTTATCCCCTCACGAATTGAACTGGATTTCCGTTCTTTTTTTTACCCTCGAGGCAAAGCTGAAAATTACATAATGCAGATGTGCGCACTCGCCGAGCGTAATAATAACAATATTTTTCTATTTACGCCGCATCGATTGATGGATTACGTCCACCCGGGTTAATTTCAGTTGTAACACCTCGATTCTCGAGTCGTACGATCGACCCTCCCGACGAATCAAAACTCGGCCAAAGAAGGCGCTGTTAAAATGAAAATTGCAACCCCCGCGCAAAAAAAGTGTGCGCGAGTACGCGTAGGAAGTTGAGGCCAAAAAGCCCAATTGCCTCCTCCTAAAACTACACATTTGAGAAAGAGCAGCGAGAGAGGATCGTCGAAAAATGCAGATAAGTCTCGCGCGCGCATTCCTCTCTCTCTTATAGATCGGCGTGGAACAAACGTTTCTCCGAAGGCTGTGCAGCAAAACTGCGCTCGCCGGCCGCGCGCTCCACTCGGCGATTTAATAACAGTAATGATCGAAGGCGCGCATCTCGTCCGCATCGCGGCATAAGGAAGCTATGCGCGCATGTGCGGGGCATCGAAGGCCGTCGCCGCCGCCGCCACAACCGAAAGTACGCCGTGTGTATATAATGGCCATTCGCTGTGTGTGCGTGTGTGTGTGTGCGCATCTCGTCTTTTTTTTCTTTCTTTCTCGCTTTTTGCCAGCGATCCTCCGCGGCGGTATATATACGAGCATCGCCATGCGTGCGTGTGCAGTGGGTATAAGGCTCGCGAAAGGCAACAGAGACGAGCAATGAAGGCGCTGCACCGAACTCTTTTCGAGCCTCCTTATCTTTTACCGCTGCAAAGGAGAGTTTCTGCGCGCCTCTCTATTGCTGCAGGAGAAGAATAAGCGCAGTTGCGCACTGTGGCTTCTCTTACCCTACTTCGCTCGCAAAAATCCACCTTTTTTTTTTAAATTGAATACTCATACTAATAGTTACTGGGTATTATATTAGCGAGGACGATATAAACTTTGTTTAACACTGCGCTTTATTATAATGTACAGCGCGCGATCTGATTTTTCTGCTTAAATGTAAACCGAAACAGTCCAAACGTACACAATTCGCTGCATTTCGAATCCTAGAATAACGCTATAATATATACGTATTCTAACCATATCTTTGCAAATATTGACCAAGGTTTCCCTTCCAAATCGCGTACGCATCTATGCTTTCCCGCTCGTTACTGTACGCGAGATGGCAACAAACATATGCGTATATATACGCGAAGGATTGTACATTGCGGCAAATATACGCGTTAGCCGCGTATACTCATCATTAAAAAAGAATCTATAACGTAGGATTATAATAAAAACATCGTTATACCCTATTGTTTATATTCTCCCGTCGCGAATGTGTAATTTGTATAAATGCCAGTAGTAAATCCGCTCTGCGCGCGCGCGCCGCGACGGAGGTTATTAAACATTTTAATAATAGCGCCGTATCGTTAAACAATAATTATACCGATAAATCGTCCTTGCTTATACCCGCATATGCACGGGCGTGCAGGTTGCCAATTAAGCAGCAAACAATCCTTTGATAGCCGAAAACTCTCTCCGCTAATCAAATTATTTAACGTTCGCCAGCTATAGGTATACATATTGTAACAAGACGCAACCGCTGCTGTAACACAACCGTATCGAAACTTCTCTCTCTCTCTCTCTCTCTCTCTCTCTCTCTCTCTCTCTCTCTCTCTCTCTCTCTCTGCAGCGTTGCGAGATGAGAGCCGGCAAAATGTTCATCGATGATGGAATCCACAAAATTGCATCGTCCCGAAATTCATGAAAAAAGTCGGCCGGTAATGGAGAACCGGTCGAGGATCAAAGCCCTCTCTCTCTCTCTCTCACGAACCAAAGGGATTTCTCGGGCGCGTCTTGTCAATCAGCGGCCAGAAAGAGAGGAGGGTCCCCCGCATGGCTACCATCGCTTTTTGGCCGAGAGTCACGCGATGTGCGCGCGCATGCGTCCAGCCATTACACTCCTTGTATATACGTATACACACACTGCCATGGTATACGAGAGCGAAGAGAGAAAAGGGATGAGCGCGTGCGATTGCTTTTTATGCGCCCGCGCTCTCTTGGCTCTGAGAGTTAATGATGGGACTGCACGAGATATCGCCAGGTAGGTTGCGGCCGCGAGGGCGACGACGCTGTTTCACCATGACTTTTCGCCGGTGTAAGAGAAAAAGAGAGGATTGGCCTGGGTGAGAATTTTTTCGCTCTTGTCGTTAGGATAACGGCTGCGGATCTACGGAGAGCGTCGAAGAAATTTATTTGCTGCGTGTGACTCGGTTTTATTTTAATGGCTCAATCGGGTGTGATATTCTCGAATATTGGATAAATTTAAGTATCTATTTTTATTTAAAAAACGAATTCAAACGCTGTAAATCCATTTTAATGGATATGCGGTATATACACAATTTTATTTTAACTGACAACTACTTATAGTTACTTAAGAGCTCGTAAAATGTGCGTGGGTCGTTTCTACCATATAACAAAAAAAAAACATTACGAAGATTCCGCGTATTCCGCCAATGGAGGTATACAAAATTTGCGCGCGGTTCGTCGAACTAAAAATTCGCAGCACAATATACCACTACGCGCACCTCAAAATTATTATTCGTCTGTCGAAAGTCACGTCCTGAATAATCCGACGTCCAACAATACAACTAATTGATGCATTCCATTCTAGCCGTAAAACATTGCGAAAGGATGAGTTTTGTACGCTTTTGTTGGCGTATAATGCACTCTGTACCGCAGAATTCAAATTATTAAAGTTTTTTTTTTTTTTAAAGCATTTGTATCGAAGCGTTAATTATATTATGCTTTGCGATCATACGATTCAGCATATCGATTAATCAATTTCCGGTTTTGCACCGATACGACATTCAATTACTTCGACAAGTCATTACAATACTAATCGTGATTTTTCAATAACAAATTCCAAATCTATCGATACTTATGCACTTGGATGTCGGGATAACGATCCAAAAATGGAAATAAATCCAGGTAAGCTGAAGAATAATGAAGCAGATCGTACGAGCAAGGAAAAAAAAAATTATATACGGTACAGCCAGTGATCAAAGCAGTGGTCTACGAAAAAATGATAATCGTAAGCTCAGGCGCGTGTGCGCGTTGCATAATAATGCAGCGAGCGAGCGCAACTGCGGTATAAAAGTGTAGACAGTTAGATCGCGGGACATTGGAAAAAAAGTCACTGCGGCCACTGACTGTATTATATGTACACGTTGCGCGCAACCATATCGCAGCTCTCGCGGCAAAAAGGTATATATATATATCCTTTAGATTCGGCTTGATTAGCGTATACACTTCCAATAGATCAATCACACCCGTGGCTTCAAAGTCAACCATTTTATACGTATAAACCAATGACTTGCGTGATTTCGGCGATTCCTTTTTTTTTTCTTTTTTTCGTTCGTCCTCGATTCGCGAGGTGACTACGAGCCGCGAAAATCACCATTAATCGGGCTTTTTACGAATTTTCCATATAGGCTTGTTGAATTTTAGATGCTGCAGGAAGTGGGTTGATTTTTTTGTTATTTATGTGTAGGTTTGTAACGAGACGAGATATGCGTATTTATTACAGAAAAATGCTCACTGAGCTTCGCAAGTAAGCTATGTTTAGCAGATAGGAAACAATGTTATTAAACGAAGAGTCAATTAGCAGCCGTTTTTCATGTTATAATAATGTAAAAAAATCTCCTTAATTACTTCCTTGGATTACCTGTCAGAATGCGGACTAGCGGCGATAAAATTTATTCCCGATACAAAAGAAGAACTTATGCTATTAGGAATATAAATCCTTTAACTGTTTTGCGAAATAATCATATTCTAATAATATCTTCGATTTTTTTTTGTTCAATGCAAAATCAGCCGCGAGACTTTTTAATAAGTGTTCATTGCCAGACGCTTGTATGTAGACAAGGAAATGAAATACGTAAGATAAAGGTGATGGAAAAAAGAAATTTAATATTCAATAAAGTGAATTTTTTTTTTTGAATTACCAAGTCCCATCGTTGGCGCGAGGAAAGAAGCTGTTTTGAACGACATCGTTATAAAGCGAATCGAATGTAATGCAACGTCCTTCACTCTGATAACGTACGATAACGTCTTTTTATTGGCACTGTTCAAAGAGAAGATATATCTTTTAGTCACTCGGATGTACACAACGGCTCAGATTTACTTTTTCCAAACTCTTTAGCGACGACTTACAATTCCCCAACTCGATCTCCGCATTCAATATAAGCAATGCACAAGTTGGAGCTCAGATTAATAAAATTCACATCGCGAGAAGGAATTTCTCCGCTGGGTGATAATCAGAGGCCGGGTGACGCGCTCGTTCGGTCTCTTCGTGCACATAATACGTCAGTGACGGCTGCCGCGAAATCACGAAAATAAGAAAAGCAAGGAAGAAGCGAAAGAAGCGAAATGAACAGTCGGTGGTCAAAGTCCAAACTCACCGATCCCCTCGACGACGTAACGATCCTTGGGATCCATCTCCGTGTACTCGGTAACGACACTGACTGCTATCCTCAGGCTCATTATCTCGGCTGATCTCTTCCTTCTATCCTTCACCTCCGAAAAAATTTACACTCGCGCACTGCTCTCTCCTCTCTCTCTCTCTCTCTCTCT
>UELV01093406.1:0-29927 GCA_900490015.1 Megastigmus stigmatizans
GTATATATATATATATATATATATATGTGTGTGTGTAAGTCTGCGTAGAGGCGAGGGCTTATATCGTTGTTGTTTTTCGTAGCGACCCTCGGAAAACGCTTTTCTATATATAGTCGTAGGGGCCTTTTGGACGGAGGTTCTGGGTGTTCGACGCTATTGGCGCAAAAAAAAAACACGACATTTTTCCATTTGCATATTGAGCGGCGAATTCAAATTTCTCTTCTTTTTTTCTTCTCTCCACCGCAAGAGAACTGGATGTGGTTCGTGTATAAGGATACGCGGGTATGAATATTGAAAGGAAGTGGACCGCGCTATGCCCCTTTGCGCGTCTACCCTTTTTGCGAGTTATTCCGCGGTGAAAGCTGATGAGAAACTGCCGAAAAAGTAATTGCGTTGGACAATTTTATATCTTTTTATAATCTGTTTTTTTTTTGCGTTTGCCGTATAGCTATACTGAAATATATCCGAATGAAAAAAAAAACGCAGTCGAGCAACCATAGACGAAGTCTATCAGAAAAACACTTTTTCACCAGCTCGTTAAGAAAGAGCTGCTGCATCTACACGAAAAAGGTTTCTCCACGGCCGATAGCATTTTCCCGACGATAAGTTAGCTTGTCAGCGTGTGAGTATATATAGTGTACGATAAAGAAAGTCCTTTTTTTGCACTCGATGCGCCCCTACGCGGGGCTGAAATCGATACGTGAAATTTGAGGTTCCGACACGCGCTGTGTATATATGTATACACACAGTCCTTCCACACACACGTATATATACACGTAGTGGGGAATCTCGTTCGGCGTATTAAGTCCGCGACGCAGCGGCGCCAACGACAAAGTCTTTCAGGGGCTGCGGATATGCTCTCTCTTCGACCTCGTTCTCCCCGGATATTCTATTTTTCTCCTTCATCGACGCTCAGCTTTTTTCTCCTCCCCCAGAGCTTCACACCCATCACATAGAATTATAACGAACTCGTCGTAGATCAAAATAAATTAAGGGATCCATTATTTTCTTCTCGCATTGCTAAAGGCCTGCCGTGAACGCGGCAATTTGTTATTGGCAAAACAGAAGTGGTTCAGGAATATATCCGAAGTTGTTTCTGGAAACGGATAAAATGTGTCCGTCCTTGCTGCGTCGGGTGTCATTCGTCTTGAAGCTACGCCCGCGTGTAAAAGTAGTTCGAGGTCCTTGTGCGGCGCGGGCGTCTCGGTGGTGCGGTGCCAAGACGGTTTGGCGCTCAGAGCTGAGAGAGCAGAAAAGAAAGCAGATCGAACGGGATCTTACACTCTTTGCGGATCGTCGACGGTATATATATATATTGAAATTTCTCTGCAGCTCAGCACCGGCTTTTCCTGTCCGTACGCGGTCGTCTGTCGCGCCAAAGGCTCTTTTCCAGCTCCTCTTTCCTCTTGTCGTTCCTCGCCCTTTCGCACAAGCTCCGATTCTAATTGGAACTGATAACCGACTAAAGCGGAAATTAATGGTCCGTTGTACGGGTTTCTGTAGGGGAGAGAGGCTAGATATTTCGGGATAAAATATGACGTGCCGATCGGGTCGCTCTCTCTCTCTGGCCTCGGACGATTTTAATGTTAACGCGCGGGGTGGAATATATATATATATATATATATATATATATCTGCGAGCGTTTTTTTTTGACCAGGATTCCGCGTGGATAAGATAAGAAGGGCCCTTGTCATGACATCATTTTTAACGGCGCCGGATACACAGTATCATTAATTTTGATTGATTTCGTACATGATGCTTTTATGGAATATCGCGTTTGCGCGGGGTAGATGTATTGTGATATTCGTTGTTGCGATTTCTATCGAGTTAATTTTGAAATATAGTCTGTTTTTTATATTCATTTCCGATAAGATCATCAATTTTGATTACAAGGGGGTAGATTGTTTTTTCCCCTGTAAGTTAGTGAAATTAATATTGAAAACGTTAAAATCTTTACTTGTACAACTAATGTTGCCATTGTAAAAACAAAAAATACTTTCTAATAATGAAAACATTAAGATATAATTACAAATCTGAAGTCGATTAGATAACATTTACTTCTCTGTGAAAGCATCCGTGAATTATTTAGTAAGAGATGCTCGAATTTTCTATTATGTTGCAATTTTCAGCCCGTGGGGGTGTATAGGAGTATGGGTGCGAGTGAATGTGCAGTATAAAATTAGAGGGGGATATAACTCGTCCCAGCTCGATTGAATTTTGGGTGGCCCGCATGATCGGGGAATCTGCATAAACGTCTTTTTGCCGTATTTGGCAAACTCTTTTTCGCCTGATCTGGTGAGAGTAACGTCATCGCGACGGGAATTTAAATACAAATATACGGGTATATCGTTCAACTCTATACATCGAGTATTAATCAATCGCTTTTATCTTTTAGAAATTCGTCGAGTTCAGGGTTTTTTTTTTTATTATAAGGCAACCGATGGTTTGTTATTGAACCGGAAACCTAATTTTTCTTTACAATATAAATCATCCACCACAATAAAAATGCAAGCTAGTGAAGAATTCATTTTTTCATCACAACTATACTTTCATAATATCAACACATCATATCTTTCCTTTTTAATTGGCCGCACTCGTACTCCATCTAAAAGACTCCGAAAACTAAACGCACCGGAACCGAAGCTCGCGGTACGCATCAATCACTCGAAACCAGAGATTCTAGGCTCATTTTTATATCTCTCTCGCGGCTATACAGCATATATCTCACCGAAAGGAGGCGCGCGAGTCGAAGAGAGAGAGAGAGAATTCCCCGAAAAAAAAAGAATGATCGCAAGCCCGGCGAGAGAAAGAAATCCAAGAGGGGAAGTAGGAGGAGGGCCAGTGCTGCAGACGCAAAGTGGCGTCATCGTGTACAACTCGAGAATGGATATATAGCTCGCGCGCGCGGGGAAAGAGAAAGGACAAAGGGAGGCAAGTGCGCGCCGGAAGAGAACAAAGTTGAGCTTCTGCGGAAAGAGAGAGAGAGAGAGAGAGAGAGAGAGAGAGTAAGGGCTGCGAGTGATGATGACTAATGTGCGCGCGAGCAATTTGCATCCCTTTCCCTTTCTGTTTCTCCTGGTATGTAGCGTAGAAGAGAGAGAGCGCGCGCTCGCATAACGTGTATATACACCAGCTTAAGCTTCGCATATACGCCTACGCACTCGTATATAGCGCAGGCCCTTCTCCGCCCGCGGAGAGATGTATATCCTAACCGTCGTCGCTGCTTTCGCGAGACGCGCGCACGTCTGTAGCGGCTCGAGCGACGTTTTGCTAAATTGCTTACGTTTCGCTTTTTTTCTTCTTCCTCTTCGTTTGTGTGTGTACGCGAGAGAGAGAGGGAGAGAGAGGGAGAGAGAGAGAGAAAGTATGTATGTATGGTGCGTAATACGCGGAAGAAGACAGGGCGAAGAGGAGAGAAAACAAATCTCGACACTCAATATCGCCAAAGTGGCGTGTTCATGCTTCCCCTGTGGGGGTGGTGGCCTCCCGGCCCGAGAATTCGTGGGCCGCGTGTGTGTCGTAGGATTTCGCCTCGGAATTGTTTTGGCCTGCCTCCTTATGTTGCTCGTTTTTCACGAGATTTCGCGCACTTTAGGCCTAATGCCTCCCCTACATTTCCTTTTATTTATACCCTATCGTGTACAAAGATATTTTCCATTATCGTTGCTGATTTATTTATTTTTTTTCTTTATTGTTGCACAAAGACCGCGAATGTTGTATGCCGATGTAAAAATAAATCATTATTGTTAATAGGAATTATAAATTTCAATTTAACCATAGGCTTTTTGAGAGTATGATGCATCGATAAGAAAAAAAGTGTATAAGCGTGTACACGAGGGGTACATATTTTAGCGCGAATGTAAAGAAGAAATCAGGCGTAAACAATTATTTGCGTGCATTATCCCTTCGGCTTTGCCGTCATGAAAAACACGTCAATCACCACACAGCTTTTTTTCATCCCCCGCGCGATCGATTCGAGACTGCTAATAATTTTAAGGGGACGTCAGTAGCATTCAGTCGTATATCCCCGGCAATACACAAAGTAAATAAGCGACGTAGCTTCATAAAAAGAATCCTATTTATCCCATTCGCAATATTCATAGGCTTTTTGCATTTTTCATATTCGATATAGCTAAAGGAATAATATATAAATCATGAATAATTTAAAAAAAAAAATTTCGCTACAAATGTATACACTAATTAAATATAGTTAAAGTATAAATAGGCGTTTCTTTTTTCTTATCTCTGACAAAACCAGATGTATCATCTGAATAAATAAACATAGACTTCCGGGATAATTATTCTCACAGCCAAGAAGTGTTACACCGTGTGACGCGAACCGAGTCTGGTAGCACTTCGCGACCGGATGTGAACGATGAAATAAGCATATATGCGAGAAGTATATAAATGCATAAACGATAGAAGATAAAGGAAACACACTTTAAAATAAACAACTTTGCATTTGTTTTACAAAACTACACGAGATCGCAACATTCGCATGCCAACCACTTGTCCCTTTCCCAAAAGCCCCGGACAATACGTAAACAATTTCACAATATTCCCAGCTTTCTCGTCTGCCGTGGACGAAAAGTGTTGTCGTCCATGGTAGCGGAGGTCGAGCTCGTGTCATTGTTTGAGCATTATCGCGGCTGGCGGCTGGCGGCGTCGGCTTGTCGCCATTGCGCGCACCTGCTTGACAAAACCCTCGATTATGCATATACGCGCTTGGCGAGCTCGTGGCTCTGTGCAACTATACAGAGGGATTAATTGCGGATCAAGTGACGGTTTGTATACGCGACGCGGCTGTGACCAAACGGTAGTGTGTGTGTGTGTGTGTGACTGTGCAGGGACAAAAATTAACGAGAGAGAGAGAGAGAGTAGCTGTGCACAAGCATATTAAGATTCGCTCGGTGCGACGTGTGCTGCTGCTGCTGCGGTCTGTACGTCGGTAAAAATGTGATTGCTTATTCGGGAAGTGGCGATTTGCATATTACACGCGAGAGATGGAAAGTCACTATCGGTCTGTCTTGTCCAATTAGTACGAGGTTCCAATTCCTCTCTCTTTCTCTCTTCTTGATTAGCTGACTTTCTAATTTAACGTTAAAGTTGTCTTCGACTTTTATAAATTTATCGATTAAAGATACGGTGCTAGATGTTGATTAATATTAACGAACATTTGTTATAGACGTGCAGTTTCATCAAATTTCATTTTGAATTCATTTATCTCGTGTATGACTAATAGCATTGTAACGAAAGTAAGTTTAATCGTCTTGTATTAGGACGGTATTATTATATATTTATTAGAATTTCTGATATCTGTTAATGAATAATTGTGTTTGAAATTGAATTGCGCCCCGACTTTCGTTTAACGAATGTCGGGTATCCAAAAATTAGGTTTTTAAATGAAACATATAAATTAAACCTTCATTCGCATAGTTCCCTATTAAGTACAAAGCTAAAGCTTATACCCACACTGGGCGTACAATGACTGACGATCGTAGTTTCGACTGGGTCACTTGTAAACTAGCCACGCGATTTCTTTCCGCGTGTGGCAAGAACTGGTAGCCACCTAGCGATCGAACTCCGTACCAATTGCTTCATAGACAAAGTCCCATTCGCAGTCGTCGAACTCAAATGTCACGAAGAGCGCAAAATATTTTAATACCAAAACTAAGAGTTATAGGATCCAGAGCCTCTTGTCATACATTCGTGGGCGGAAAAAATCGAAGCCATTCGTAAATTCACGCGTCAGGCGCGATAAAAAGGTTGAAGTCTCGCAGAGGTGGCGGTGGCGGCATAAACAAAGAGTTGAAACTAATCAAAAGAACTTTCGCACGCTGATAATAAAAAAGTAACGTTATATTATATTTACAACCGTACCAGCTGTTATTTCACAATAGTTATACATTACGCAATTAATGAACGAAGAAGATTATGTCGTCGGGGCAGAAATTTGCCACTTCGCACGGGCGACAAGTGGACGAGTCGTGATAACCTGAGTTGAACGTGTTGCGCACAATATTTTTTTTTATATACAACATGCGCAAATTCCATTTTTGCGCACGAACTATGGGAATAATTAATTGTGAAACGTAAGCTTATACTCCAAGTCCAAGCAAAAAATAATCAATGGTATTTCGTGAGAAATTATCTGTCTTACCCTATCCAGGCTCCATCTACTTCCAAATACCTTAAATGGCCGACATCTTAATTATTTTAAACTTTTTAATCTGAATTTAAACCCTGTCTACATTAGAGTCACGTTGTTTACAGCTATAAAATAGATGATTCAACGCATCTCAGTTCGTAAAAACTGCCACACATTCAGCAGGTCTTACGCACCGCGGACTATTACAGATTCGCTCGCATACCTCGGCGTGTTCCGCCACATTTACATTATATTAATAGAGCAGGCGCGCATGAGTCGCGCTCGGCCATCAAGACTTTACCCTCGCGCATACTTTTCTAATTACCAAATCCATTTCTCTCGGCATTCATATTCCTCGTCTTCCTCGAAGTCTGCACCATCTCTCTCTCTCTCTCTCTCTCTCTCTCTCTCTCGACGAAGGTTCATCCACACACACGCGCGCGCGCAGAGGCTTTCACTTTCCGGAAAAACAGGGAGGTAACTGTTCCGAAAGTGGGTGGTTCCCGCGGGGAGAGAATGACTGATGAGAGAAACCAAGAGCTCTGCTATCCAGACAGCCCCCCCGTGGCTCTTCTGTACTGTGCTTCCTCATCTTTTCCCGGTAATTCGTAGATTCGTTTGTGCGCCTCACGAGATAAATCGCACGCACATGCAAATGGCGTAAGGCGATATATCAGAAGAGGTTGCGCGCGTGTGTGTGTGTGTGCGTGTGTTGCCTGATCCGCCCCGAGCTGTCCGCGTTCTCCCTTGTTATCCGAGGATTATTGCGTATTGCAGTAGCGGCGATGTCCTGTTTTGCGGAATGATACAATAGCTGCTAATGGTATGTGTGATGTCAAACATCGCTGAAGTGGGATTATCACGAATCCGTCGAGCCACTTTAATATATTGTATACTTGATTGTAGCGAGGGAATCTTGTCGGGCATGTTTCGAAAATAAGACATTTATTCCAAGGACATTATATATATATATTAATTTATATGAGAACCGAAATTAATCGATATACGTTACATTAGCATTCGCGCAATATTGTAAGCCGCTCGAATAAAAAACAAAAAACGAAGAAAAAAAAAAGCACGCGGATGACAGGGGAGACGATTGAGAGAGCTGCCACAAACATTTCCCACAATCTAAAACCAATATCCAAGTATATATATATATATATATGTACAACCTGCAGCGATGCTTATCCTCCACGAAAGCCAGCTCCTTAATTTTCCTACCGACTGTATTATTTTCCCACAGCTCGATTCGCTTATAATACTGCCGTGCTACAGGTTCATCAGCGTGAAGCAATTTGACGTTTCCTTATGCCCTTCCCCATATACGTGTGTAAGCAGATCGACGGGCGGAGATTTTCGAAAGAAAAGAAAAAAGAAAAGAAAAGACACTTTTCAATGCTGCGCCGCGCGCAACACGCGTAATACGCCACGACGATCCGCCACGACGAAGTCAGAAAATGATAATCATTATACAGCCGTCGACACGCTTCACGATTTTCTTTATATACGATCTGTGTGCATGTCCGACGACAGGATGTTATATACCCCCTCTGTATACACGAAAGAACGCCTCCTTTTTCTCCTGTACGCGACGTCGCTCGTGATATATATACGCGACTCATGCGATTTGCATTAGCCAAGCGGCAGGGACGAACAATGGGTAGACTCATTGAACTCGCGTTTAGGGCCCCATGTGTGTGTGCGACTCTCTTCTCTCTCTCTCTCTCTCTCTTATGAAGACGTAATTATAGGGCGCTAATGCCTTTGGACGGTGTGCGTGTGTGTGTGTGTCTGTGCGCGAGAACGTGGATTTCTACTGCCTCGTTTTCTCTCGTGTGTATGTTAATGCATTTTTGAGGAGATTAATTGAACGGAGTTTGAATCTTGGGAGAGGCATGTATAACGAGACTGAATAATAAATAATTGTGCATTGTTGGTCGGTGGTGAGTTGGTTTGTGATTTATGTCATGCTCTGACTTTGCAACGAATGAGCGTTAATATAAAAACTATAGTTTTATTTTATTTGTTACGTATGTTTCTTATTTTCTTTTCTATTTTTTTTTATTCATGAAACGGTGAAAGTCTTTTTTAAGAATGTATATTATATATATATATATATATATATATACGTTGCTTTCGTTTTTCTTAGTCTGGAAATCATAATTATTTTATTAAATCACTTTTAATCTGGTCGTGTATCTTTAAAAGTGAATAATTACACCTGAGAAAGTAGATAATTCGTCATCATCTACACATTAAAAAAATTAATTCACGTTAAAATCAAATTTTTGTGGAATGTAATTTAATAATTGCGCTCGATCATATAATGGCGGTAAAAATAAATCACGAAAAACTCATCAGAGGTATAATTTTGTGATTTTACGGAAATTACACGTCATTAAATCTGTTAGACAGACAATGTCTGTTATTACATACAACAGAGCGTATCGATTATCGGACACTGTAAAGATACTAGGTCGTAAAATAAAACTGAAACTCAAAACGATCGTGTTTATTACGTGATTTTACAAAAACACGACTGTAAAATTATGATTCGAATGAAACACCTGGCCATTTAAAAAATTACCTTAATTTCGAACATCAATTAAGCAGATTTGCTAATATTAGGGTTTCTAACTTTAACTATCTTTTTCACGTTGTTATACACACCAATCTAATATTTCGATGATAGTGCACTCTTGTCAAAGTTTTTATCAATAATATTTGTTTTAATATCGCACTGTTAATAATCTTATCGATTACAAAGAATTATCAGTTCTATATAACGTTGTCTACAAATCATAATATAAGAATATTTTTTTACTTTTGTAATAAATCCGCATTAAAATATTCAGAATTCAGAATAAATTTTAGAATATTTATCGAACCGATACGAAATAACAGTGACGGAACGACGAGCAATTTTTTATTCCGCCGGGCTTTATTTTCTTTGAATATTTGTATACGACGGAGAGCTTATACAGGGACTACGGAAACAAAAAAGGTGAATCGATCCGGTATTTTTTTTCGCGTGGCAAACTTGGTCTAAGCAAACACAAAAATACATAAAGAAATACGATACCGAGTCCAGCATAAAGTTCACACGTGCGCTAAAAAGCCAAAGAAAAAAAAAATAAAAACTTGTCAAATTCCCCTATTACGCGATACAATATTAAGTTTCACGGATGGAGATTGGACGTAAAACATCGCTTGATGGCATTATTTATCAAGGCATAAGATAAATTCACGTCGACGAAGCCGAGTATGTATAGGGCAGAGAGCGCATAATAAGATCCTCTCTGGTGGTACAGTGAAAGAGAGAAAAGCCGGGGAGCGTCGAGACGGCGCCATATTCAGACCGAAATCGTCTTCGGCGTCTTTTTCCCTTGTTAAAATCTCGCGTCTCTGTCTGTCTCTCTCTCTCTCTCTCTCTCTCTCTCTCTCTCTCTCTTTCTCTGTGATAGTTGCAGAGGCATAAAAGGGTACACATTCACGATAACCCTCGTTTTACTGGATCTTATGTCTGTATATACATAATAGGAGAGTCGCGGTTATAAGGCTAGGCGAGCGTTCAATTCTGGCTCTGGCTTGGATATGCCGCGGATATATAGTCGAGCTAGTGTACGATACTGGGCCAATCGAGTTATGTATCCAGTGGTCCAGTGTAGGCAAACCACTTGAGTTTGCGATTTTTGGTCTGGCTCCGGAGCAAAACGTCAGCGATTCGTAATAATGGAAAACAATAAGGGTAATGCGCGGCGAGAGTATCGCTTGTCATGTTGACCGGAGAATTCTAGCTTTTGGCAGATCTTACTTCCCCTACTTTCTTTTTTTTCTCCGAGAATCGCTCGATTGACTCGATGGCCACTTGACTATAATACACGAAATTTTACGAGGATGTATCGTCGTAAAAGTAATATGTGATTAGTTCGAGATATTGTATTTAGCAGCGTATACTTTCATTTGTTGTGTGTATTACAAAAAATACATTTTTTTCAAATACTTTATGGAATATATATAACGAAAACTTAAAAACAAAGAAAAAAGTTTTCTCGAACAATATTAAAAAAAGGATTGAAAGAGCAAAACATCGTCGCAGTTATTTAACTAAAAGAATGTTCGACTTTTTGTATACCCTCCACCCTTGCGCAAACATCTTTAAATTCCCAAGCTGGCCTCTACAGGGCGCAGGAATTCGGTGAAATTTCAATATATGCTCGAGTAGATAAGAAAGTAGGCGATAGGTATATAGGAGAGAGTGCTTTAGTAGGTCAATGACTAGCGCTCCAACCCGGAAGACAGTGTGTATAAGGGGCTACGAGAAGAGAATCCCCCGCAAGGCAATAATATAGATCCTCGAAGGCGCGTGGAAAAGGGAAAATACACACCAGGCATTTCCTCCCCCTTTTCGCCCATTCAGTCGAAATTTCCACGAGATTTCTTATCGAGATTCATTTTCCGGACTCAGGCCCGTCCCTTATTCACTTGCTACTCCGCCTATAAACTCTTCCTTTCTTTTTTCTTTTTACTTTCTGCTGAAATTGTGTAAAAGTCGCTGCTCGGCCGAAGGGAAAGTCTGTTCGGCCATACATTGACTCTTCGATATCTTCGTTTTATTCCGTGACGAATATATTGTGCCTCCGATGAAGGAAAAGAAAATTGAACAAAAAGAAATACAGTCGTTTGATATGTCTTTTCAATGATTCAAACAGTTCGGATATATGTATAGCGCATAGTCCACCGATATTTTAATCATTGTATGACCATGAATTCAATAGCATATACATCTTAAGTATATCTTGACGTCTTGATATACCTCATTACGTAATAGTCACGAGTCAGCATAAATCCCAGCTATATATACGGTGAATATATATCGTTCTCCCATCCACCAGCGCCACGCGATCTCTATCTCATAATTCACTTATTGCGAACGAGAGAGAAGGAATCATGGCAGATAAAGTTTTTGCCGCGAACAAGCGTTATTGATAGGCGCATTTCCAGTTAAGCGATAAGGCCAACCATCGACCTCCCGTAGAAAGAGCGAGAGAGAGAGAAAGAGAGAAAAAAGTCATCAATTTTAATAGAACTCATTCTTTAACGGACAAAGGAAAATTTGTTAGATAGCGGGAGCGGAGGAAAGGTCTATACCGCGCGGGTAAAGGAGGGCAGAGAGAGAGAAGAAAAAAAAGAAAGTCCGAATAGGCTCGCACTGCCCGCAGCTTCGACGCAGAGAAAGAGTGAGAGAGAGAGAGAGAGAAGGGGATGCCATTCAATTAACTTTATCTCCGAGGCGACACATCCACGTTTTCCTCTCCTGTCGCTGCTGCCCCCAGCCCGATATATATATATATATACCCTCGTCCCTGACTCGCTCGCGTTCCGTATTTTTCTTTTTTCTAGTTTCCCTTACATCCACCTACACTCTCACACCTTCGGCATGAATATCCAAGAGTTTGTGTGCTCGAAACTGTTATGTTGCGCTTATCGATAACTCAGATCCACGTGTGAGCGAACTATATCATCCGGGCAACACAGCTCTGGGCTATACAAATATGGTAGTAAAAAATTACATATTCCTGCGTATAAATGGGTGAGTGATGAACGAAGGAGCATTATATATATATGATGGGTCATATTCGGGGACGGGTGCGATTTAAAAGTTTGCCAGTCACGTTATTACTCTGGCAACGGTCAAATATTCTTAGGATTACCTACCCAGAAATACCGCGTCGCTATTTCCAACTCTCTCTCTCTCTCTCTCTCTCTCTCTCTCTCGCGGGCGCGCTAAGTTTTATGAGCTCGATTAAATTTCATGGGCGGCTTGCTTTAGCCGCTCTATACTCATTTGAACTACAAAGTAAGATATGATTATTGCTTTCCTCGTGCAGCGCAGGCCTCGTTTAATTTCTTTGCCAATAATTTCGTAAACGATATATATATATATATATGCATTATTATTTTCTATAAGTACACGTCAAAGCCTGTAAAATATATACACTTATATGCCACCGGTATACGGTTATCAGACTCTTCTTTGCTGCGCGCAAAAATACATTAAACGCGCCCTGGGGTTATAACCATAAATCAGGCAATTCTCATGTTTATTTCATAAATAATATATATGCGCGTGCAGGGTGCCCCTGAGTATAAATAAAAGTTCGATTATAAATATACAGACGTCGTGTGGTGGTTGGCGCGAACGCGCGCGTACGCAAAAACCGCAAACATTACGACGTGCACGATGGAGAGAAGATAGGAGATCCGAAATTCGGGAGAGACGTTTTATTATCTCGGAACTGCAGATCAGCATATATGCCGCGCGAGTGAGAGAGCGTGAAGAAAAAGGAGAGAGACAGAGAGAGAGCAACACGCGGAAGACGAGATTTCTACGAGGAGCTTGAGGTTTCTCCACCGCTCTGTGGTTTTACGCGGTAAGCAAAGCGGACGATAAAAATAAAGGGTCGTCGCGTCAAATGCGGCTTTCGGTGGAGAGAAGAGGGCCGCCGAGGGAGTGAAAGGAGCGACGCTCGAGGCTTATAATATGTGGCTACGGTCCCTTTACTCCTCCTTCTTTTTCTTTCGCCCGTGGTCAAAATGTGTATATAATAAGGAATGATTTTCGAGAAGAAGAAGAAGTAGCGGCCAAGGTGAAATGGAAAATTCATCTTTTCCAAGCGTACGAGTTTAAACTAACGGTATTATATATCAAGAGCTAGGAGGGCCGAGAAGAGATGCAAAAGTGAAAAGACGCGGAGGAAAAGTGTCGGGGATCCGGTATACTTTTCTCTCTCCTGTTCTAAGAGGGGCTAGGGCCTATGAAGATCATTGTGAGGGAGCGAGGAAGAAAAAAAAACTGCTTTGGCGCTAAGGCGATTTCCGTTGCTTTTTCCACCCTCGCACACACACACACACACAGACTTCACCCTCTTGGTAGCCCTATATATACGCTTTTTCCGTCTTACAATGCGTCCAAGTCGCACAGGCAGGGAAAGAGAGAGAGAGAGAGAGGAAAGAAAGAGAGGGCGGTTAGGTTAATGGAACGCACTGCCGCAAATTGCGGAAAGTTGGGAGGTCGTTACCGATTAGAAATGGACCGAAGGAAGCGTATAGCAAAAAGGTCTGAGCGAGTAACGCATGCGGCTCGATGAGCTCGAACGAGGTCGGGACACGCGCAAGCACAGCTCCTGATAAGAACGGGGGACGCTGCTGTTGCTGCTGCGTTATCTAATTGGTGGGAGGGCTCTCGGAAAATAATCAATTATGAATCGATTTTTGGACGGTGCGGGTGCGTATCGAGCGACTGAGATATAGAGGAAAATCTTGCGAGGATGGGGGTATAAGGATATACATCGTGTATACGCTATACGCTATTGGAAATGGAATCGTTGGTGGCTTTTTTTTTATACGTCGTGAATTCCTGTAATTGTAACGAAGGCTGAAATGTTTCCGATGGTAGGTTTTCGATGCCGTTGAGTATCTTTCGATACTATATCGTATCATTATACGCGCGACTCTTTATACACATTGCGCGTATACTATCCAAAGTATAACATTATCAATTTATACACTAAAGTCTCTCCAAAAGATGCGAAATGCAAATCAGTTTGCTAAGGAAGCGAATTTTCCATTTCGCCGCCTTAAAATGTTTATCGCTGACGATGCTGCTGCTGGTGCTGGCCCTCCCAAGATGAGAGATTACGTGAAAAAAGGGGGTAAGGGGGTGGGGGCGCCTAGATGAGCTGTGAGAAAGGGTTGAGTGTCTTTCAATCTGCTTTTTGCGCTCATGAATATTTAACGCTCGCCGACGGGAGCGAGAGAGAGAGAAAGAGTGAGAGGGAGGGAAAAAATAAGAGAATACGCGTGTATTGTGTTGGAAGGACGCAAAAACCACCACGGAACGTAATTGTGTTATATATCGGGTGGACGCGGCGCTTTTATAAAACAGTCTTTTTTAGGGGGCTCTCGGGCGATTTAGCCTTGGCGCATCACGATGAAATTAAACGCTAATCTAACGGCCTGGCGAATAATGCAGTTATATCAGTGATTTCGTATGTCACTTTTCTTACCCATACATTTTTTATTTCGTTAAAAAGGGGCTAACTTGATTTTCGGAAGAAAGGGAAAGCTTGTGTTGCAGAGTAATTTGATAAAAAAAAAAAATTATAAAAAAATTTCGAGCTTTATAAATGATTGCTAATCATTCGCGTCAGTTGATCTTTATTCGCAATGTATAGCCATGGTAAACGTCAGCCATATTGCAGCAAACGAGACGCGCGTAAAAAAAGCTCGTATATCTCGATATACCATGATTTCGGAGCCGGGTGAAATTTTCTAAATTTAGACTCCGATCCGGCGGGAATGTAAGGTTTTGTTAAATGTCGGACCAACCATAAAAGTGGCGAAGTATATGCGCAATCAATAAAAGAGTCCAGAACCCGGGCACTCACTTTAACCTCCCCTCCCCGAAAAGAAATTTCACTCAGACGACGGCGATTCTCGAGTTCCTTTCTTTCCTTTTCCCCTTTTTTTTTCTTCCTTTTTTACGACGGTAGCGAATCAGATAAGCGTAAATCAGAGAAAATCGCAGACTCGGGGCTTTTCCAATCCATTGTTGGCTTTTTTTTTGTCAGGTGGGGGACTCTGACTGCTGCTGGTGCTGGTGTTGGTGGTGTTGGTGTTGGTGGCGGTGTGGGGAGGCGGGTCTTGTTTTTGTCATAATACTTTATAGGCTTGCAAATGGAGAGAGTAAGAGGGAGAGAGAGGGTCCCAGGAACGTCAGAAGCAGAGACCTCCGCTACACTCCTGTATATCCCCTTACATACATCATCCTTCACTATGGTAGGTGCGTCGACCCTCGCGAAGGTCAGGAACAGCAGCAGCAGCAGCAGCCTTTCTCTTCAACTTTCCCCACGTCGATGTGTGTGTGTGAACCCTCGGGGAGGCATCGTGGGGAAATTTTACCTTCGCCGACAGATTCCGGAAATTACGGAAAACTGCTTGGGAGAGAAGAGAGACGATCTTCCCCGTCCCGGTTCTTTGTTGCCCCCTCTTCCATATATATACCCTCGGTATAGCGAAGAGGTTAACCAGCGAAATCATATACGTCGGTATATTAGATGGGAGAGAAAAACGCGGGTATGTAACGACAGTTAATCGGCGGGGGATCGGTTGAAAGCTGATCGGTGTGCACCGCGTGATTTTCCCGATTATAAGGTATACGAGTACTGTGTTTCTGACTATACTACTATATAAGTAATGTTGCGCTGCGAAATAATACTAACGATTCTTTGTCAAATTTTCAAGAGCATCGATCGATCAGCAAGTTAGTCAATCCTTCGAATAATATACAAGTTGTTAATACAACAGTGAGTTTATTTATGAAGGGGCATAATTTATTTCTACATTTCGCAGATGAGCATCTAGTATCTGATAATAGTTTACCGTCTCACTACAAAGAACGTATAAAAAATGGGAGCGACACGGCAGTGAGTTATTCGGAAAGAGATAAAAATACAGGAAGTGCACTAATTGCGAGCATACAAAAGAAACGGAAGAGATATCCAGAGTAAAGGAGTGAGGTAAAGAAAAACTCGAATAGAGAAAGAAGAAGCTCGCGGAGATCTAGGAAAACGCGAGCGGAATTAGTGAGTAAATGTGTAAGAAAGAGAGTCGAGTATAGCGAATAACTCGGCTGCTGCGCAGCGAGCAATTGCAGCATGTGTGTGCGTGAGAAAGATGATAGCAAAGTAGGAAGAGGATAGAACCAAATGGGTGTGTGTGTTTGTATATATATAAGGTAGCAGGAAGAAAATGCTGGAAAAGAGAGGCGAGATAGAGGAGAGAAAGAACTGCGATTGTGCAGCCGAAGCTCTTGGGTGCAGGAACCTCTGCTTAACATGGGATGTACGTTATCTGATACCGAGTGCACTTGGCGACGAGTTCCGCGCCATCGAGAGCCCACGTGTCCACATAAAGTCGCTCTTCCCTTTTTCTTCTCCGACTGTTCTTATTGCGCGTCATTTTTTTTTCTTTGCTTTAGAGACTGGTATTCGTTGGGAAATAGGGCATTCTGAACACTTGCCTCTAAAATCTGTATAATTAAAGCCAGCGACAAAAGCATACAACTTTGACATAAAATATATTCACTCGATCGGAATACAATGATAGTATTATACATCTGCATCTTTTCGTGTGCACTTAGAATATTGATTGTGAGAAATGGTGAAATTACTTTTTCCGCGCGGTATTCGAGAGGGCTGTTACAGTCAGTTATATAGAAAGTACGCGGGAAAATATGACGGGAGAATGAAGATCCTTACCTTGTTTGCTTGACGCTGCAGCTTTGTAATCGTGGCACGATCGCGCTGCGCTGCAAGCCTCTCGGCATGCAAAACTCGCTCCAGTTCCTGGATTCGTATTTCCAAACTTTCCTGCAACCGAACACAAGAATTATTATGCTTAGCGTTTCATTTCACGGATCCATTCGTCGGTTATTATACATTAATGCAAATGGGTAATGAGAAATTAACTTTCATACTTGAATACATAAAATTATTGAACATTTCGTACGTCGAGACATTATTGTTCACTTTGCAGTTTTGACAAAACCTA
Organism: Megastigmus stigmatizans; assembly: GCA_900490015.1. Lineage (NCBI taxonomy): Eukaryota > Metazoa > Arthropoda > Insecta > Hymenoptera > Megastigmidae > Megastigmus > Megastigmus stigmatizans. Next base: position 16,766 of record UELV01093406.1, read on the forward strand.
TATATAAAATAAGTTCTAGTGAATTGGCTGTATAACTTTTCGACCAGTTCATCTGCTCGCTCTCTCGACAAAATGAATTGCAATTGCTCGCTCCACACTTAGTACCAAGTTATGCCCAGAGTAAAACAAACTCCCGTAGCAGCTAATTGTAGGTATTCATCAGTCCTTTCTTGGGCGTCTCTGGAATCAAAAACTTGATTGCAGAGAGAGAGAGAGAGAGTAAAGTTCTCCCTACCCAGCCGCTAATCGGAGCGATAAATTCTAGCAAGCGGTCCGCGCGGTCCTCAAGCCAATTAGCAAGTAAATACAATTGGCCTACGGGTCAGCGCGACGCATTCGTTAGAGTTGGCCAGAAATCCAGTCCCTCGCCCACTGAGAAATCCCGAAACTGAATCATATATAGCGGGACTCGCGCGATAGCCATATAGAAGTCCCAGGGTCGAAAAGGGGCCCTTTAATTCAATCCACCGCGACGCTCGCCAATCGAATTTCCGACCTGCGAATGCGTGAAATACGCCTGCACGATCCCTCCCATCCACCCACACGTATACACACACACTAGCACGATGGTGTATGTCCCTCGAGCCCGAGTCCTTTCTCACGAGCAATTTCATTGTGACGAATTGCTGTCCTTTTCGGTATATACGGCGCGTTTACCGGTCAGTCTTTGCCGCCCGCGAACATAAGATATATATGTATACGTATATATGTAACTCGGCACACTCTATACTTACGCGGCTGCTGATTGCGCGTTTCCTATATATGCGCCGACCGGGTAAATGTCTTTAATCAAGGTTCGTTATGAAATTTAATGACTCTTCGTTTACGGTTACGGTATTCGAGCTCCCTTTTTTCGTAATGAATTGCTCCTCAAGCGTAATGATTATAAATTTAGAAAACCTCTCTTACATCATAAGAGTGAGTGGTATTAAATTCATTGATCATACTGTGTCTACTTATATGGAAATGAATAACAGGACAAGTATCATTTTACAATTATGCTCGCTCCATTTTTTTTTGTACCATTCAGACCAAGTCCAAGATAAGACCGCGATGCAAAGCCAAATGATATAGGCCTCCCCCAACACTCACACTATATCCGCGAATTATCGGGAAATATACTCGGTAACGCACACGCAGACAAAGTCGCGGCAGAAAATGGTAATTTCGAAAAGGCCAGGCTTGGCAAGCACAGGAGTTGCGCGCGTTGAAAAGCAACGGCTTTGACCGACGCCGTATTAGCGCAATCCATTAGACCGTACGGCGGCCGCTTGTATGGGTGACGCGTGCACAGGACCAAAAGGAGACAAAGCGAGTGCGCGGCAACAGGAGTGTGTACTGCCTCTACATATATATGTATGTATATACACGCAAGCGGTGAGTCTGAGGACTTTGGAGGGAGAAGGAGAGGTGGGTGGGTGGGTGGAAGAGCGCGCGGCTGATACGGCGCTGGGGTGCCAATTCGTATGCCGGGTCACGTACTCGCAATTCACCCTTTCTGTTCCCTCTCTCTCTCTCTGCTCGAAACCACGTTTCAGTGCTGTACGCGAAACCGCGCGCTCTCTCGCGCCCCCCTTGCAACTCTTTCTCTTTCTCTCTCTCTCGTAACTGTACCGTTTTCCCTTCAACCCCTCGCCGGATCTGCTCACCCCTTCGCTATATATATGTATTCTCTAATACTCTTTTACACCTATACCGCATTTTTCGATTGTTTAAGCCCCGCAGCGTCGCCAAAATTAATTGCTGAGTGCATCGTAGTCTTTGCGCGTCTATTTATATATATGTATTTGCTTCGTGCCAGAACAAGGGAGTCTTATATACGCATTGCAGTAAATACGCAGTATAGACACTTTTTTAACGTCCATTTTCACTATCAACCAATAATTCCAGCTCGCTCATCAATTTACTTACCCCTTCGTTCTATCCTTATATATACGCTGTCATCGGCTCATCAGACGCGAAGTGTATACAAGTCGAGCGTCTCGCGTGCCCATTGTTTGCTACGGCGCAGGGCCAAGTATATATATATAAGGTATAGACGCGAGCAGAGACGCTTATAGCTGAAAGGGATATATATATATAGATTTAGCTCGTGCTATATAGGTTATACGACTTGGCTTTTAGCGGAGCGTAAATAGTGCAGCAGCACGTGCCTCAATTTTCGCCCTGCTACCGGTATTATATACACGGGTCTGTGTATAACAGATGTGTGTGTGTGTGTGTGTGTGTGTGTGTGTGTGTGTGTGTGTGTGTGTGTGTGCGTGTGCTATAATTAATTGAATACCGGGGGATAATTAACTGATGGTGTTTGCACGACTGATGGGGGCTAATTGATGCGATGTGTTTAGTTTCGTTCCCATAAGCTGTCGGCTGTTTGGGCATTATAGTATGTAGAGAAAAGAGCGGCGTTATTCTTTGGAGCTGAAGTTTATTTAATTAAAATTGCACGATTTTAAGTGTATCTGGGAATGCTTTGTGCCATAAGAAGAATAATGGGATGATATATCTCTACAAAGTTTGTAGATAAGTAGTGTGACTCAGGTTCAAGTTAGGCTCGAATAACCTTTTGTTTTATCTACCTCCCTGTACAATCTTGTTCATATACAAATATTTATCTCATTCTCAAATATTACGCATTAGAAATCTTGAAATGAACCGTGTAAAAAAAAGTAAAAAGTGCATCGCGCACTTACGAAAAAATTAACCGTAATACGATACAGATCGCACGAGCATTTCCATTGTTCTCGGTATATAAGAAAAGCTTGCTACATACTAACGGAGCGCGGGCGTGTCTCTCTCTCTCTCTCTCGACGAAACACACAACACATCCGCTCCCCTTCTGAGTTAGCTGTGGGAAACTTCAGCAATATTTACTGATTTAAGCCCGGGGTATAAAGCCACGCTCCACACAGCCAAGTAGGACCGCCGCTTTAGGAGCTCTGTGTGTGTCGTCGGTCGGCGGGCGAGAATGCGAATGCATAAGTACATCCGTGAGCGAGCGAACGCGTATAGAAAGGGCTCGTGAAATTAGTACGGGGACGTTTGGGACGTCGTTTATAGGCGCGTCCCCGCGTGCACGGGGAGGCGAGGAAGACGCGCGCTATGAGCTCTCTCTATATGCAGAGATTCCGTTAAATTGCAAACGTCCATTTTCCAGTGGGTGGCGGAAGGGACAGGAGAAAGAGAGAGAGAGAGAGAGAGTCCTCCTGGATATATAGTTTGCTGCCGCTAGGCTGGTAAAGAGGGAGTCGCCTTGTACGAGCACGGACAAAGAGAAGCGGAAATTCAAGAGGAAGGACGAGGCTGGGAACGCGCGGTTAAGGAAATTTGACGTGGACTTCATGACAAACCGAGTTGCCGTGTATGTCTGTGTGTATTCGTAGAGAGAAAATTATAAACGATTGATTAAAGTGTGCGATGTATCAATTTTTATTGGTAACAATGAAGCTGGTGGATTATTTTTTTGGTCAATTTACGGAAAGTACATTTCTAACCAAACTAACTCTTAATCGTTTATAAATATATTGAACACTCGTGTATTCCTAAAAAATTTCAGAGTGACAAGTATAACGTTATTTCACCAATTTTCCTCGTATATAACTTATATAAATCAAAAAATTAAGTTTTAATAAAGTACGTGAACTCGAACCTGCTTTGCAATGAAAATATTCTTTTCTCTATAACACGATGTAAATTAAAAGCGAATGGAAGAGGAAAAAGTGTAAAAGAATAAATAGGATTAGAGACGCGCAATACGAGACGGAGCATAAAAAGTGACGGAAAAAGGGCTGCAAACCTAGTGTGTGTGTGAGAGAGAAAGAGAGCGAGTGAATAAAACAGAGAGAAAAGGTATATAAGGGATTGAAGACGAGCGAGCGCAGGAGAGAATGGAGAAGAAGGTCTCGGAGGGACTCGAGTCTCGAAGATTTGTCGCTCTGGCCTAATTAGGAGACCGACTTAATATCCGGTAAGTGCGTATGGGGAGCCTTCGGGATATGTCCCTCTGCCCATTAACCCTTCCTGAGACTCGCTCTCCCTTCTCGACTTGATTATCTTCAACGATATGTTAAACTTTTAGCGCACGGCCATTTTGCTTTCTCGAGTCACCCTCTCGAGAGCGAATTTTCGAATATCCGCCGTTATCCTCGGTATTTTCTACAAATAAGGTTTTTAAAAATATTTTGCTATACGGGTAACGCGATTCGAGATTTCGTTGAAAGGTCAGTCAATAAAGGATGCATTAATAATACGTAAATAATTATTTTGTATTTTGTAGTGGTGCGATCCTGTTAAAATTATAAATATGGAAGGAAGTATGAAAATGATACGTATCACTTTTTATTTCCAAAACGATAAATCCTATTTAATTCGCGTATGAATATGGAAATTAAAGTGAATGTAAAACAAAAGTAATATAATGTAAATTCAAAATAAACATCGATTGTTTTCACGATATAGCTTGCACAAAAGTAATAAATGCACGTTTGCATATGTGAAGTTATTTAAAATCTCGTTTTCATTGTTAGAATTGTTTAGTTAAATTTACATTGTTAGAAAAAGAGAAAGTAATTCTTATGTACAACTCGGAACGAGAATCACTAAACAATCCAGAACGCCTTTGTTGTATACCCGTACGAAAACGCCCTCACTTAAAGACACATTAATCCATCAATTAAATATAGGCGCTACATCAACCAATTTTTCAGCAAAGACCAACAAAGAAGCATCAAATGTTCCAGCCCTTTGTGCCGGCTAACAAAGAAAGCCTTCATCGTCCAAAAGGCCGCAGCTCCATGGAAACGGCGAGTGTATAACCCTTTCAGCCGATCTGGATTATATAATCGTTTTTCACTTTGTGCAAAATATATAGTTGGGAGCGCGGGGGCAGTACAATTAAAACGCGAGGGTCAAAATTATCCTCGGTTTCCGCGTTCTCGCGCGCGTAGAAAAGAACTCCGGGTGCACATGCACGGTTTACGGAAAATTGGGGACTGTGTGAACAAAAATAACGGAAGAGCCGAGCGAGACAAAGACAGAGAAAGAGGGAGCGAGAGTCAAGGGAAGGAGAGAGAATGAAAAAGAAGCGAGAAAAAAGAAAATTTAAATGAAACGGCCGACGCGCGCGCGTCGGCCCTGCAATTTCCATCTGACGGTAATGCGGCTAAAGAGCTTTTCTGTCCGACCGCCCCCTCCCGGTATAAAAACGTTAATCAACGCATTAATCCCTCCGCAAGTTACCCTTCCTTCATTCCCTTCCACTTCTTTTTTGTTCTTTCCCCCGTTTCTTTTGGATTCTTGCAATCTCTGGGATGTATACATATATATACTTTACCCACGCGGAGCGCGCAAGAGTTTGTGGCCTTTCACGTTCGTCGCGGTATATAACCTTTTCGGCAGCAGGTCGTCGCTTGCAATTTAAAAAAAAAAGCAATAATGCATAGCCTGTTAACGGCCTTAGCTGATGGATGACAGTGACAAGAAATCGACTTTGGCCGCGTAGATGGGTGTATCTTTTGAGGCAGCTTCGGTTATATGAAGTTCCTTTAGGATGAGTTTGGCTTTTTTTTCTCATTGAGCCACTGTATAAATACGTTTCAACAGATTTTACGCTTTGTGTAGAACCTTATCGATTAGTTGTTGGGTTTTTTTTCCGCTCTTTATTAAATTTTGCCTGACGTCGTGTTGATTGACTGATGCGTTTAACGAGAATTTCGAAACTCACTCTTTTGAATTTCAAATTTTTCCAGTCCCTTATCATTTAATACTACACTGATATACACGCAGTAGTTTTTTTTATGATACGAATCGCTAGGATAGAAAAAAAAAATCATTTTGTAAAGCCAAAGGCTTCCTGCAGCAAATAATGCGTTACATCCAGTTCGCTGTGCAATGCGAATATGCGCGGGCTTATTCTTTCATCGAAATAAAAAAAAATTCATCAATTTTTTCCAACGGTTTCGAATTCAATGTATGTACAATAGTTACAACGATGAATTTTATCCACTGAATTTTAAAAAACAACCGTTCGCGAATATAATAAGTCAATGTTCGAATGATAACACGGACAATGTATTGCCATACGTAATCTACGAGAGCCAGTAGATTAGTTTAAAGTACAGTCAGACACGTCACGATCTACTCACAAACGAATATTATTGGAGGAAAGTCAATTTTTCAAAGTATTTTGGACTAAGTCCAAAGAGTAATATTTGCCGTGCACATTTCTAAACTGCTCTTTTACTCGCTCGACGGCGTACATCCCAAAGAAACTAATGTAAAAGCCGCTCCATATTTTCACACGCACCAGGGCCATTCAGCTATATCCGACCGCGTAACCGACGCGATTAACCACTTCCGAACCCCTACAACCGGAAGCACAATATACCGCGAGATTTACCTTTTCCTAAATGCGCTCAAAACAAAAAACATCAAAGTCAAGCTCGTACATTAACTCTCACAGACAACTGCGCGCGTCTCTACATAGAACGCATCGAGCTGTGCACGACACAGGAGGCTCACTGGTCGTTGACTCGAGCGCTAGTGCATCAAAGACCGTCCCGTCTATAATTCGGGAATTATCGAGAGAGAGAGAGAGTCGCTAACCGAGGAAAACGCGACCTGTCGCAAGGAAAGCTGTACGACCATATCTCTCTCTCTCTCTCTCTCTTTCTCGCTTATGCTAAATAGTCGGGCGAGTGCAGAAGCAAGGTTTTATAGCTCGTTAAGTTGGCCGTTGCGGCGGGTCGAAGTCAGGGCGAAGGGCCAGTATATACGTTAAAGGGTGTGTCTACAGTGGCCGTAAACCTTGCGAGTCTGGCACGCGCGCGCGCTTTAACAAATTGCGCGTTGACGTTGGGAGTCCCCTGCAAGCGAGACACCGCTGCTGCGCGGCTCAATTTGTTATCGTGTGCAACGCGGAGAGGTGAATTTACGTCTTGTACACACTGCACACGGTATACACTCGCCGGACGCTCGCTCACCTTGAGGAATGGATCTTTCATGTTAATGAAAACCGCTGTATTTGTGTAAATATGTGCGTGTGCTTTTTTTTTCACGCGAGATCTCGCGCGCGTTTATTGCGACGCGTATTATTTATGAATTGGCTTTTAACAAATGGTCCTTTGGAGTTTCACGAAAAAATAGATTTATGGTCAGGTATATATACGTGCTGTAGAGGTGCGGAAGGATTAGCATTTCAGTACGATGCGGTACATTGTTGATGTGGAGAAGTTGTTAGAATATGTCGAAGAAAATTACTTCCCTTTTTCAAGAATAAGAGTATATATTATCTACTTGAGGTCAATCGTAACAAAAGGAAAGTTATAATTTTTACCCTTATTTACATCAAGAACATACAAAAATTTATTCTCATAGTTACAAGTTTCATTTAAAATTTATCACGAAACACACAAAACAAAAATAAATAATTAAACTGCAAAACGTCGTGAAAAGCAGGATTCTACGGCATATAAGCATAGATCGCGTAGCAAAAAGTATAACTTTCCGTAATCAACAGCGGCAGAGCTATACGAGGCCCTTAAGCGGCAGACGTGTCGTGCGCATCTCGCAGTGTCCCTCGCTCAGCAGTGTGTAAACTCGTCGTGGAATCGTCGCTCGCTCGAGTGAAAAAGCCAGCCACGCAACTCTTCTCTCTTTTCCAAGCCGCATCCACCGTACTATACGACTCAAAGGCAGGAGAGAGAGTAAAGCACTAGCAGCAGCGCTGAAAGCAGCCCGGCGAACGCCGCGCATATTATTCACTAGCTTTGTGTCCGCCGCGCTTTACGACTCGCGACTCTGCTCGACACAACGTGACTACTGCTACTGCTGCTGCACGACGAGCAAAAGTTTGCGGAAACGCGCGGTCCCGCGATGCGTTTATGAATTTAAGCACACGAGACAGTCTGTGCGCGACTGGCGGGAGGAAGATTTTTTTTACTCGTTCGTTTATGCCGCGTCCCTGCCTCTGAACTTCCGCACCTTTTTATTGCGCACCCGACGCGTGAAGCTGCGAATGGCTTGGGATTTTTCTGCCTACGAATGTATAACAACTTAGAGGCCTTGGATTCCAGCCTTCGTTATAAATTTCGGATTGACGACCATGCAAATGGGACTGTGTCGTATGAAGCAATTGGTACGGGGATCGACCGCTATAGGTTGGCGACGAGTTTCTATCGCATGCAGAAAGAAATCATCAGTCAATGTGAGCCCAGCGGGGTGTAAGCTTTAGCTATGTACTTATATTAGGGATTTCTATCGCAAGACACTTACAGCTGTCATGGATTCCATGCATTCAAAATGTAACTGGAAAATTCACACTTTTGGACGTCCCGACATCGATAGTCGGGCCACAATTTTGTATCATACATAAATATTCATTTACAGATATCAGAAATGGATTGTAAATAGCCAGCTATTAATAATAATGGTATATTCATTCGAATGCATAACTTTATTAAACTTATATTCGTTATTGCTTTGTGAAATAACAGCATGTACACGGTTGTAAGTATCAAAAATAAGGATACTTTTTTTATTAACAGCGTGCGAAAGTGATTTACCTGCTTTCTCTAATTTCTTTTGATTAGTTTTAACTCTGTTTATGCCGCCGCCGCCTCTGCGAGACTTCAACCTCTTTATTGCGCCTAACGCGTGAAGTTGCGAATAGCGTCGCATTTTTTCGCCTAAGAATGTATGACAGAGGCACTGGATTCCGTTGAATCTTAACGTTGGTATTAAAATGTTTTGTAATTTTATTGCGATTTCTTTTCATTGTTATACAATTTCGAAGCTGGATACTGACTGGACTGAAACATAACTTTGTACACACAGCTTGGATCAAAAAATGCATTCCGCATCTTACATAACTTTTTTTATTTCATATTTCATTAGGTTATGTAAAAAAAACTTGAGACGTGTTTTTTTTTCTTTTTTCGAAAGACATGTTAAAAAGTCATAGAGGTTTAAAGATTGTTTACGTATATATATACTGCAATTTTACATTACGTCACGAATGCATACAATCGTGATAACACGTGAATTTCAATAGACTATATCTTCTTCAATTTTGGTTAATTTGGACTTGATTGCATTCTCTAATTATTTTTTTTAATGAAATTTCATAAAATAGAGATGAAACTACAATTGAACTGAGTTACAAAATTGTATTCAAATCACTGGTTAAAATAAAAGTTGTAATACATTATACAAATGAAGGTAAAACACTCGATAGATCTAAAAGACAATCAGTCAAATGGAATAAGCAAGAAAAATATCAGCGATACCAATCAATTTGTCATTGAAAAGGCTTATACGTGAGTGGGGAGCAAATCGTCTCACCGAACACCTCCGACGTTATATTCACGTAACGATTAATCGCAATTCGATCAAATAGTTTAATTAAAGCCCAGTCAACCCCCTATTCCTATAAGCTTACGCTCCAACATTACCCAAGCATCCAGTCCGCAAGCTCAACGCACTACACACCAGGTCCCCAATAATCCTAATACCCAGATATAACTCATTGACTATAACCGTCCGCTCATAATCGATATTTCCCGCGCCATGCAGCAAAAACATCCTTATCTCTACTATATATATATAAGGGGAAGAGTCCACCATCTACCCGCATACAACGTGCGTATAGAGGCGTTCCAAGCACGTAGGTGTGCGTTACGTGCGCGCCATCTGAAATCGTCCCTCGCGTCTACACGCATCCGCGCACACATCGTTTCTCTCTCTCTCTCTCTCTCTCTCTCTCTGGAGGAGAGCTGTTGCTGTCTCTGACCATATCGCAGTCTATACACACGCAGGTGCACGCACGTACACTTGCCGCTGCTTCTGCTACTGCACAGGAGTTTCACGCGCGAACTCTCCCGTATAAAGCATCGAGGGAGTCGCTATATGTACGTGTGAGTGCGTGTGTGCGAGAGAGAGAGGATTAGTGAGAGTGAGAGCAATCGGCATTCCGAGTGCCGAGTCGCTTTGATACGGCGGCGGCGTCGTCACACCGTGGCTCTCTCTCTCTCTCTCTCGCTCCCGGATTGCCCATAATCGCGAGTACTTGGGTACGTATCCGTTTGCGATGGCACGTACGGGAATGGTGATATGAAGGGGGAGAAAAAGAATTTTTGAAGGTTTAGGAGAAGCGGGCTGTGTGTGTTGAGTTGGATTGATTATTTTTGGACTGATTGTTGTTTCGCGTTTTTGCTATGTATGTATGTTTTGATCCTCCGTCACGCAATTAAATATCTTACTTAATATTTGCCTTTTCGAATGAATGTATGCTTTTTTTTTTTGGTAAATTGAACGCAGTAATTTAGTTTAATGAAAAGGTTATGTATTATTTCGCAAGTTCATTGTAAAACACGTTAGTTTTAAGTAGTTTCAAGCGCTTTCTAACGCTATATACGTATCTTAAAATTAATATATACGACAGTGTAATTTTAGACTTTTACGATAACTTTTATCTGCAATTTTATTTCGATAATCAATGATTATGACTGTACTATATCGGCACAAATGCGGTTGTACACGAATACAGCTTAACCGTGAACAAGCGTTACACTCAGCTGCAGGAAACTCGAATATACACGTATAAAGTTTCGATTTTAGCAATCCCAACGACATAGGAAAAAGAAAATCCGCTCATTTCCAAAAGCGATCGCTCACTTTGTTGCTCAACCGTCTTAGATAACAGCTCCCTATTACATCGACGGAACCCAGCCACCGTCGCATATCGCACAGATTAGATCTAATAATTCACTTTGCTAAAAAGTCGTGCGAATATAGCGCCTTAAATTAAGTACCTTTAATCTCTCGCAAGGCACTAAACTGTCCATTGAACTCGGTACTTTTCATTTGCATTCATATTAGGTTCACTACTGGCTAACAGCGCGATATAGAAAGTCTCCACACACACACACACTCGCAATCTCTCGCTATCGTTGATTTAAATGCCTTTCTGTAAGCTGACACGCTCAGTGCTCCAGATAAGCCCGTATAGCTGTCAAGATAGTTTAGCGAGTCGACCGGTTCTATAATAGCCACGACAAAAACCTTATATATGTATACACACATACTGCACACATTTCGAATTCTCCCAGTGGCTATTTTTTGTTTGTCCCCGCGGTCTCTCTTATCTACCGTGTGCATCCCGTGCGCGGCAAATAACTCACGCACAAACTCACGGCTTCTTATTAAGTGGTCATCCGCGCGCACGCGCGATGCATCCGCAGTGTGTAAATGTATATGCGAGGGACGAATACACAGACCTTAATTCCGGAACGATGCTTCGGTTCGGTCCTCGGAGACGAGTTCGAAAAAAAAGCTCCTCTCGCACTCGCGACCCTAACTCCCGGGCCGAGACCTTTAACGACGGCACCAAAGCCGATTTTCGACCGCTAGTTACACCCTTTTTGGCGCCTCTAGAGCCGCGTTAAATTACGGTTTTAGGAGCTGCCGAGCGTTTCTGCTTATATGTATACGTTGTACACACACTCGCACGTTTAGCCGAAAAATTGAGAACTTAGATCGGCGGACTCCAGACTATGGTGAATTAAATTTTATGTATACAGCGCGTGATCGTTTTTTCTCGGATTATTTCTAAATTATCTTTGGAGAATTTTTCTTTTGTTTTGCTCTTTTTGGTCACGGCAGCTCTCGGCGAACACGTACATATTTGAGTTTTTTCGGGGCAGAAACTTGAGCAACAATGTTACTATAAATTTCTTTTTCGATACAGTTGGCGTAAAGTCGCATTTTAAGCCTTGTGCATCGAGAAATCTTGTTTGCACCTCGCGGGTATAAAATTTTACACCCTTCTGCGACCTACGTGGGTATAAATTTGCGTCCATGGTATAGGGAAAGTATTATTTCTTTATACATTTGAGTTCGACGAATGCGAATGGGACTGTGCCTGAAGCAATTGGTACGGAGGTCGACCGCTACGTGGCTACCAGTTCTTGCCACACGTAGAAAGAAGTTGCGTGGCTAGTTTACAAGTAACTCAGTCGAAATTATGATCGTCAGTCATTGTACATCGCTTAATTTAGACCCAGCGGGGTCTAAATCATGTGATATTTAACATTACAGGGATTTAGCATGTAACATTTTAGGGATCGTATGTTTCGCTGATATATCTACTTTCTTAGATTTTCACGTTCTTGCGATGCATTAAAAAATGTATTCGTTAAGTTCCTAATTTTTGACCGCCCGACAATCGAAAGTCGGGCCACAATTTTTATCAAACACAATATTCATTTACAGGTATCAAAAATTCTAATAAAAATATAAGACTAAATAACCAACTACTGATAACACTATAACATCTATTCGACTTATTTTCGTTAATGATTTGTGAGACAAATGCTTGTACAAAAGCTTGCACTTTTTCATTGTTAGCATACGAAAATGATGTACATGTCATAATTTCTTTCAATTGAGGCTCGAGAACTGTAGGAGTCCAAATCTAATGTTTATCTATACTTGTAATATACAAAACAAGGTAAAAGGGATTGATTTCATGCTGTGGGTAGGCAAATTAACTAGTACAAAAATCAATAACTACTTTAATTATACGCATAAAATCTTGAATTTTTTTTTATTCTTGAACATCTTCATCCAATCTGAAATTTAAAACTAGTTTAAAAAGCGTAATTAAGAAATCTGCTACTTTCTGCTGAATCTGCGCGTTATCCATTCGTTATATCTAATATAGAAGCTATGGAATGTTTGGCTAGACCTCGTATAGTTTTACTAGTGGATCGTTACACGCGTTTCTCCTGAGATTTTTAAGGTAGGCAATGTTTTCCAACGAGAGTCTGTGCGCGGATTATCTGGGTAAGCAAGTTAACACCTGACGTACGGACGAAGCATCCATATATACCCGTTACTATCCTACTTACGTTTTACAACCGCTTTACCGTACTAATGATATGCAGTATGGAAATCTTTATGCATATAATGAAACTGCTTTCTTGGAGCTACAAACACAACTATAGTTAGCGCGTACGTTCTATTCTTAACTCGATTGTTTTCATCATTCGCATCGTAAATTGCGACAAAGCTATTGGGGGTATAAAATTGCAATTAAACGATGCTTACATGGTACGAGTTATACACGCACACAAACACACACGCACACACACACGCACACACACAC
>UELV01093420.1:6517-30718 GCA_900490015.1 Megastigmus stigmatizans
CCCGCGACTAAGAAAGTCCTGCCCGCGGCGCGCGCGAACGGCACGTGCCACGGTGTGGTATATAAGTGCCACATGTGAGTCTATGTCTATAACGCCGCGCGGCTAATTCCGTTAATTGGCTAGTTTAGACGGCGCGAAAACGCCTATATGCGTCCCCGTGTCTCTCTCTCCCTCTCTCTCTCTCTCTCTCTCTCTCTTGCTCTCGAGTCTCGACGCAAGTGTGTATGCGTATGTGTCCCGTCACTCCCATGTGCACGTGGAAAGAGTATATGTATATATAACGGTGAACGAGTGACGCTCTGCTGCTCTGCCGAGACCCTTTTCCCTGTGTTATATATATACATATACACATATATAGAAGGCCTTAAGGCTGTATTACACTCTTATCTTGGGTAAGAGATCGGTGCGTTTCTCGCGTCGCTGCTGCCGCTCCAGGATCGCACGGTGCATCGTGCGGCTCGTGGTCTTTATATATATATACATATCGCGCAGGGCCGCGAGGGGATCGGGGGAAGAAAAAAAAATACCGCGATATGGCTTATGCACGAGTGATTTTCAACCGCGTGGCCCTTGCCGCCCTGCCAGCAGAGCTTTCATCTATTATATCTTGTTATATACCGCGTTGTGCAATCGCCCCGCTTTGTTCGATATCCGTTTAATTATATGTATATATATAGCACGATAATACGACGGGTTATATTCGGAATCGCTCGAAATATCCGAATTGCGTGTAGTTTAGAAATAAAGGTAAAGTAATAAACTTGCACTTGAATTTGACCAATCGAGGTATATCGTTATTAATGATTGCTGCGCGCGCGCTCGTGTATAACCACGATACATCTTGTATATATATGTATATACAGGTATATTGCTCTCTAATGCGTTATTAAGAGTGTATGTATCGGCGCGTTTTACCGCAATATTCATGGATGAGCTGTTTGGCGGATCGCGTCGGTTGTGTGTATAGAAGTATACGGGACACGTGGCTACTTTACTGCCAGACGATCCAAATCGATCTATCGGTCCGCTATGATTCTATATACTCTGTACGCGCGCGCCGTTCGTATATAATCATAGCTGTTGCGCGCGAGCTAATGGATGGTGATGATAAATATATTGTGCTAGTTTTGTGTGACTTGGGGGGAACAAAAATGAGGAGAATCACGTGGTTCTGAGATGTTTACTTGTCTGAAATACTCGAACTATTGAAAATCCGAGAACGTGTTTAATTATGTTTTATGGATGAAGAATACCGCGTAAATATCTGTGTTATATCCATAACAGGCTATAACGTTTAGCACCAGATGCTATGGTGAAATCGGGGTAAATGTAACCTGCTTTCGTACGACTATTACAGAAGCAAATAATAACATTTAATTCTATTGTATTTTCCCTACAATTGTTTTACTTATATATCTTATTACGGTTATATTTTTATAGCTAATTCCTTTTAGTGCTCGAACTAGAGCAATTGCGTCGAATTAATTAAAAAATGTATCGTAGACGAGATAAAATAGCTCCGTACTAAACGTTGACGCACTAACCTCATATCCGCGCCAAAAATAGAAACATTTTGTCGAATTCCTATACAGGCGCTTTTGCATCTGAAGAAACACCGCGAGCATCAAGTATGCATTTCACTTCCTGGACTTTACGCACATAACTCATAATTTAAGAAATATTCCACGCTAGTTTTACCCATAGAAATCTGCATAATGGAGTATGCGCTTTAACTTTGACTGCGATAAGTATATATAGGAAAAAATTCCGACGCGCCTCGCGCACGCAACGCATATGCGTTCGGACGAGCTAAAAAACGTGTAATAATCTTTCGGCTGTAGAAGTATGCGATTACACTGCAATCGGTAATTTTAATTCGCGGTACTTATCGCGACAGTGTGTTATATTCTATATTTTCAAGTGTAGCTAGAAATTGCAATAAACACGGCTATTAATAATTAATTCACGTCTATTTATAGTTTAAAGTTTCCGAGATATGTAGTCTAATTGAATGCCGAGATGCGTATAATGGTTCGGGATTAAAGTCTCTCACATAATTTCAGACCTGCGCACATTTATACACCGCACACTAACGTTAATGCGCTATCTGCTCAATTTCGCTACAATTTTATGCGGTAAATAAGACATTTAATGCAATGTAATGGAGTACTAAATTTAAATCATACCTAGAATATGTATAGACTCTGGAGTGCGTCGCTAGTAACTAAACTACAGTATCTTTATAGCGTTCCATTACAGGGGGTCGTATAAAGCATAAGCAACTTCTATATAACAAAATACCATCTATTTTCATGTAGAAAAGTTTTTGCGCGATTTGGCAATACAGGCAAGAATTACAGTTAATAATCAAAGACTTTCCTAAAAGCATTTATTAGAAGATCCGTGCACCGGTCGCAGTTTTTGCCGTATACGCGCTAAAATAGAAAAAATGAAGAGTGCACGTGAAAATAATTGACTCTACCCGTTCCAGATAAATTAAGTATGTATATATATGGAAAAAAGGAACTAGAGTGCCAGCTTCTTTATGGAACCGCGCCGTTATAAACGCTTTTCCATTAACTCGGTTAACATATTTTCAGAACGCGCGTATTTGAATTCGTTGTTTGTCGAGCGACAATTGAAGTTCGCGGTTTACTCACGTAATGCCGTGAGAAATTAAAAACTGAAAAAAAGAAAAACAGATTCCGACGCGATATGCGTGTGTACGATATCAATATGAATTATTCGCATGTTAAAATATGTAATAAAATTTATCGTGAGATTGTCAATTTTGATATACCCGTTAGAAATATGTATCTATTGTGTTGGCGTATATCGGTTGCACGCCACGCAGAGGTCGATTAACTGCTGATTTAAATCGGTTATAAAGTTGTTTTTTGTTTTCATTTCTTATTATAATTTAGTTTGAAAATTTAGGATTTCAAATAAATATTTATCTTTTTAAAAAGGAATGCTTATTGTCGCACATGTATAAAGTCGAGATTAGTCAACGTTAACGAATCCATACAATTTCAAGATTTTTCCAATAAAGCAAAGTGCCACATCGTTCCAAGAACATTTAGCGACCAGTTAAAGGATACAGAAATAACGAGACTTGGTCGGAGTTGTTAAATCCGTAGATAAAACAAATTCCCAGCGCTTGGGCGTGCAGCTAAGATCTCTTACCCTCCTTGTTCCCAAGCTGCACTAAATAGGCAACAAAAAGCAAGGGTACGGACTTGTCGAAGAAGTGAATACATATATATATATCTCGCTTGGTAGAAGATTTGCTTTACGGCTCTCGCGAGAGTCGCGTTTTGTCTCAAAGCATTTCCGAGCCGAGTGAGCAGAAAAAAATAGCGTCTACAGAGATTTTGTTTCAGCCGCTTATTTCGCGAGAACCGTTGATACGGTATATCTAGAAATTTCGGCTGTATGTATACTTTCATTGATGAAACCGAAAACAAAAAAAAACTCAACGTAAAACATCGTCGCAAAATTAATATAAAAGAAACGTATACGTAAGTACATAAGTCCCCCCGACCACCGATAAAGACGTTATACAAAGAAGCTCCGTCAAAACACTTATCCCGAGTACAACCATATCTATCTAACGGTCCCCAAGGAAAAATACATCAACGCGCACACACACCGACACACACACACACACAGTAGCAGTCGTCGCATGGTTATATCTCGACTCACTCTCGCATCTGTCATAATCCGCAACGATTGAAAAGAAAGAAAGAAAAAAAAAATCTGAAAAGAAAAGTACGATTACATCCGCGGAAAACGTCAATAAATCACCGATGGCAGGCGCTTGCGCGAGTCCCCTCCGAACCATTTCTGCGCAACACACCTCGGCTGCTGCACCGAGGAGATCCCGCAATATAATTTGATGCACAATGCGTTCCACTTGTTGCGCGGTCGCGCGCATTGCGGTAAATATTCGTTTATGCTCGATCACGCGGCAAAGATGCTGCGTCCTTGCACACACACACACACACACACACGCGCGCTCATGTACGCACAGAGACAGAGGAAGAGAGTGTCGCTATAACGGAGCGAAAAAGTAACGGCGATAAGCCTCTAAAATGCATGATTTGGTTTGGGGTGTGCATTTGGGCCTTAGCTCTCTCTCGGCCCGGACTCGCGTCGTTAAAGAAATAAAAGCCACCGTTGCCGCGTGCAACATTTCCGCGACGATCTTTTCTTCTTTTTTTTTTTTAACGATAACTGCGTATATAGTCACACTCGCTCGCGCCGAGCCAATTGTGATTTTATGCGAGTGCTCTTTATAACTGCATCTCTCGGCTGCCTGTCGTAACGGCGGATTAAAAGGCGACTTTTGCGAAATCCTCTCTTTCCAATCGTCATTCCCCGACGATGATTACATGTACGAACGATACATTATCGTGCGTTTCTCCCCCCCCCCCTTTTTTTTTTTGAAACCCGGAGCGATTCTTAGGATACTGAGCGCGCTTGCACGAGACCGAGCACACAATTCACGATAGATGTACAGCGTTTAGCCCCTGGCTCGGTTCTCCATTCAGGACAGTGAAATGAATAGACTCGGTACCTGCTTTAATTATATACTATACCGCGAGCGCGAGCTGCACTGTTCCTTTTTTGCTTTTTTTTTTCTTTTACGCGCACTGCAGCTGGACGCGTGATTACACTTCCGAAACGTCCCGCGCGCCGTGTCCTCTTTTTCGTCTTATGTATACTGCATAAATGGTATGGGTATATATATACGGAGGTGGTGGTGGTGGTGGGTCTGGTGAATACGGACTTGTTGTTTTGCTTACTTATTAGGATGAAGTTCTGTGTGTTCTTTTTTTTCTGTTGCCGATCGGGCCGGTTTATTAAAATGAATGCGCGATTTGCATGTATATTTATGCAAGAGGGTCAGGTTCATAATTTTAGAGAATCTGTGCCATCGGTTTAGTTTGTGCTTCAAATCTACCCGTATAAATATTGAGTTATATACTTAAAAAAAAAAATCAAATTTTTGTCAATGGCGACTTACCCATATTATTTGCCACTTGCACTAAAGAAATTATGTAAAAAAAGAATGATCCTTATACAAACGTCAAAAATAACGCCTCAACCTCAACCAAAACCCAAATACGTATAATCTCGTTCGAAGTTAATCTCTTTGACGACCAAAAGAACGCTGTACAAATGCTGAACTATCAAAAAAAAATAAGCTAAAAATCGTTAAAAGACCGGCATCGCTACGAGTATACGATACACCGATTTAAATATAAAAGAAAACAACACACACCGTGCAAAACGCAGCCAGTAGAATCCTCCACATGATTGGTATGACGCGTTCCAGTATAGCAATCGGTTCCTTATCCTCGATCCTCAGCTGAGCAACAGGTGATAAGTTATACGAAGGAAGCGCGCGCGCACAATTTATAAAATCCAATAGCTCCACGAAAAAGGGAGAGCGCAGCGCAAAACACCGTCGACGGAGTTTGCCGGTGCACTGAGTGTGTCTGGTATAACACGACCGAGCATCAGCACCAGCAGCAGCAGCAACGGAGACCCAGCCAGAGATCCCCCCCTCTCTCTCTCACTTCTCTTTGGATGTGCCCCCCCAGGAGTCGAAGGAGGGACGGCAAAGCTTCTCTTTCTCACTCTCTCACTCACGAGAGAGGTACTGTTAATGCATGGCCCGTGCCTCTGCTAACGACTATCCTTCGCTATATAACTTCCTCTCTCTCTCTCTCTCTCTCTCTCTCTCTCTTACTCAGACCCTCGAGCCACTTTTTGCCGAATCACTGAATATTTCGTCGTCGTCGTCGTCGCCGCGCAGGAAGTACAATTATCTTTTGACACAGTTAAGGAAAAGGATTGCTGTCACCCTTCACTGATTATCCTGACGCTTGACGATGACCCTTGGCCGTAAGTCCAATCTACTCCTGCTCCTGCCGCTATATACAACCTATAGGATCTTTTTCATGCTTGGCGTGCCGGTGCATAAAGCCACGGGTGCAGTGAGCCTTTGCACTTTATACTTTGAGCGTTTGTGGTGTATCGAGAGCTGCTGCTGCCCGAGAGAGGATGTGTATTTTCTTCGCTAGTTTACCGCAGCACCGATGCTATATGGAGTTGGATGGTTAGGATCGTGATTCGCGCGGGATGCAGTGCGCCGCGGTTTGATCGTATCGTGACCCACGAGGCTACTTGGATTTCTAGGCTTCGTTTGCCCGAGTAATTGGCGGTTTTGCGATTTTCTTTTTTTTTTTTAATCCAAAGGGAGGTTTTCTTTTCTTCCAATGCTTTCAGTTTAGTGTGATTGAAAATATATCTATATAGTGTTTGATCATATGTTTTTAAATGTGTAAGGATAGATCAGGAATGGTTGATTTCAAATGTATCTTATCTTGGTTATATATGCATATATACTTTATCAGAGAGATGCGGAAAGGGGTTGAAATTTTCATAATGTTTTAGTCCGACATTCGAATTTGAATTAAAGGAAGTATATGTTTCATTCATATTGTATCCCATCTATTTTGTAAACAAACTGTATAATTCTTGTAATTTATGCAAAATATTCTAGGTACGACTTGAGCTGAAAATACTACAGTTCCAACTTCTTCGAATCGCGTATAGTTGAAGGAATTATTTCATTTTCACGTATATATATACCTATTCCGACTGTCCGCAGACTACATATTATATATAACTGTACCTGAATTTTCACTTCTCTGCACCACGAATCATACCTTTTTCTTCGTTTTTTTTTTAATCACACTTGCTAATTTTTCCTTCAATCCGCTAAAATCTCAATTTCCGCAGTTATACTGCAACAATCCACCTTTGGCATTATACAAATTTGTGCGAGCGCATATAATAAATATTAAGAAACTTAATTACCTACGGTGTGGAATACACACGAGGATATAACAACAACTTATGCCCTGCTCTTTGATCTATTCACGGCATTCCGGTCCAGGAGTCTCGGCCTTATGTACCTGTATAAGTATAATGCGAATTCACCCAGCGGCGGCGGCGGCGGCGGCGGCGGCATTTGATTCGCGATATGTATAACAGTCGAATGAGTTAAGCGGTTACTGACTTTTCCGCTGGTACAATTATGGGTCAATGTCGTGCGGTTCTCGGACTCTCTCGGACGCCGTAGTAGACGCCTCGCGGCTATTATACACTTTACGAAACGGTTTTACGCGCTTGTTTGTTTGTTTTCTTAATCGTTTCGAAACTAGCGAGCATTTTTACTCCCTAGACTTTGCTTTTATATACATCGATTGTATGCGGCTGCTTAGGTCTACGCTCCATTTGTCGAGGCTCGACGATTAAAAAAATAATTCGTTGGGTATATATACTTAATTAAGAATTGAACACTTTGTACTCGAACCATGCATTAGATATTATAACTGGGTCTTAATAGCCATCGGACTTTTGCTGAAAGCTGCACTCGGACGTATATATAAGTAAATCGGTAAATCCGCGTGGAAGCCACCCAGGGATGTGGTTCTGCCACTCATTTACGCGTTTGCAGCTGCTCGAGCTAAAGGCATTTTTCTTTTTTGCCAAGGTATAATAATGGTGCAGGCTATGCAGACAAAAACCAAGGAAGGTATAGCTGCTTTTATCATCTCTGCGCGCGGCTCTAACTACATCCTCGACGGGGAAAGAGAGCATTCCGAATAAGACTCGATTTCACGCGAGATTCCACATATTCGTTGGCAGCTTACATAAGGCTATTAAATGGAAACCCTCGGAGCGTCTTTTGTCATTTATATAGTCATTTGCGATGGTGTATTATTAGGGAATTGCTTTGAGAATAGCTGTTTTTTGTTGTTGCGAAGAAAGCTGTTTGGATTGTGTTGGTCGATGGTGTAATTGTATTGAAATTTATCGATTTGTTGATCTGAGAGAAAAATGACGGAAACGAGAAAATGCTCACGAAGCGTGAACACAGTCATTTGGACCCTAAATAAGCTACATATATAGCATAAGTATATAATTTCTTTTCGGCTAGCGAGGAAATTGGAACGAGATTACCATCTTTTGACTAAAAGTGAATCGTGCATCCAGGAAGTGAAGCGCTGAGCTTCCTATTCTATAATACTGAACCCCAAAATTTGATCATTTCATTTTAACATTATATACGTTATAGCATTATACCATATCTGATTTCAAGTTCCATGACCTGATACGAAAAGAAACGTTTCGGTATTAAATTATTTAAAAAGTTTTAGTACAGATATATATATATATTGAAATTTAAGATGATTATATTTATTTTGACAATTGGAAGTAGATTCCGTTAGAATAAGCGGAAGTAATAGAAACAATACGGAATAAATTTTTCTTACATTGATCCGTAAGCGAAAGAAATTAAAAGAAACGTTACCATCGTTACAAAACAAAAGTACTCCGAACTAGCAAGGTTTGCGCGGTAAAAGCAACAAGTACGCATAAAATATGATATTTCAACGACATTATTCCGTAATAAATCAAAGCTAATATACGATGTGCTAATAAGGATTTACTCGTGCAACCTCGTCATTGTTCATGCCGTAAATATCGATCTCGATCAGATATCACAGCTACCGATCAAAAGCTTATACTATTATTTCAAACTATATGCATATCAACTAAAAACATTGTTTGCGTGCGAGTTGTATCGGCCGCCAACTATAACATTAACAGTACATTTAACCTATCGCGATTCTGCATATATTACGCAACCTAATTCCAATCGCAAAAAATCAACCCATAACGTGTGTGTGCACAAGTTTATATACGAACGTATCCGCGAGTATACAGTACATTATGCATAACTCGAGCTTATATAACGCTTTTTGCGACTCGTCTACGGTCAATAACAGGCCGCAGAAGCAGAAGCTGCAACAAATAAAAGAAAGAAGAAGAAAAAGAAGCCGAATGGAATGATAAGAATAAGGAGTTTTACGCTCGACGTCTTTCTGTAACAAGGGAGCTATAGAGAAACGATCGGGGGGCAGGAGGCTTGTATATACTTCGAAATGGAAAGAAGCAGCAGCAGCAGCAGCAGCTCAAGAGCGTGTACAGCGAATGATATATAAATATTTCATAATTCAGACGGATTTAACGGTTATAATGAAGGCTCTAGCTCGAGTTCCTTGACTTTCTCGTAGCTATCTGTGTGTGTGTGTGTGTGTGCAGTGGGGGCTAAAGCCCGGAGGGTGCATCAAAATCAGCTCGCGCGTATCGCATCATATCCGATATGCATAAAGAATATATATGTGTGTACGGACGGTGGATATAAGGTGGCTGACCGCGCGAGGCGTTGATAGGCCGACCTTAACCAAGGCTGCTGCCGTTGCTGCCACCCTGTGCACTGTATTATACATATAACGCGGAGATCTCGCCTCGATATAATTGTCCGTTAGCGGCGAGTCTATATATATGTGTATAAGGTTTTTCCTCTGGGTGCAGTGTGATGCGTTACGGGCCATAGCGGCGAGCAACAGCGCGGCCAATTTCCCGGCCTCTCTTTTCTCCGCGCTGCAGTGCAACGCCTCGCGCGCACAATCATCCACACCTTCGAAGTTGCTGCTGCTGGAGCCGCTCTCGCGTATCATCTCTCTCTCTCTCTCTCACTCTCTGTGCTGTGCAGTTCCGTAGCTGTGATTAAGATACCCGCGAGTGGATGGCTGATGCGCTTCCCTAATCTCGCTCGCAGAGGATTTAATCTACCGAGAGCAGCGCGCGGTGCAATCTTTTACGGACCATTTTACTTTTTGCTTTTTTTTTCTTCTCTTTTATATATATACGTTGGTCGAGCTAACGAGCTGTCCAATTTTGATGCCAGTATATGTGGCTTGTTTTCTTCCCGCGGATTGATTACTGCTCCGTGTGTGTTGTTGTTGTTGCGGCTTACTATTACAGCCAGTGGTTAGATTTACGAAAATCTTATTTGCCATGGTTTTTCAAATCTAAAAGTCTATAGAGATATGTCGGTGAGGTTCTAAAAATCAGGTTAGCAAACTAAATTTCTTATTTTATCGCGGTAGTACATTGTAGAACCAACGTAGTTTAAATAACCAGTTTTCTCAGAAAATTGAAATGTCTTTTGGGATTTTAAAATAGTTTAGCATAATAAAGGTTAGTTACTCATATAGACACAAATTAGCTATATACATATAAATATAGTTCACATAAAACACAATAAAATGAATACATTATACACCACTATTTATGAATGCTTCAAATTTTTTATATTTACTATTTAAGTTGACGTCAAATTACTGTTAGATGTAATATACGAGCACTAAGTGAGTTTAATTATTTGAATAATATAATGGTTAAATTGTTAGAATTATTATAATAATTATTGGATTACTGTGGTAGAAAAAAAAGATTTATATGCTTTATCGTATAGTACGTCCACAGTCGAGCGAGTACAAAAGCAATTTCTAAATCAATCTTTTTTGCGTTTAATGGAGCATAGAAATTACATGCTGTGTGTGCGAATAGAATGTGCACGTTAAACTTACAGTTTTAATTGACCAAGAACCTATTAGCTACAATAGAGGATTTTTATAATATAATACTATATATATAAGATGATTTTCAATCTATATGAGTGAGTAAATTTTGAATGATCTTGATAATATATGTATACAGATATTTTCGTTTTAACCGTTTTATATCATCTATTACAGTGCAGTGACATATAGTCTTTTATAGTACAAAAATATTTCATTGGATATAAAAAATTGGAATTTTAAAAATACGAGACATTGTGTTACAGAAATAAAACTATTCGATAAATACTGAGACAATTTATACGTTGAATTAATAAAATCAAAAAGTGAGCGTTTAGTTACAGGAAGTTATTCAGCAAAATGAATTCAGCAGAATGAAGTGCCTTGTACTAGACACAGCTAATGCCGGTATCTTATAGTCGTATAGAATTAACATAGAGCGAGGATTCTATAAGAGGTGCACTTTTTTTATTTCGTCCCGTTAGCGAAAGGGGTTAATTTTTTCTTGTTTAAATTAGTGGTCTTTTTGTCCTCTTAAAGCGACGTTCCGAGTTGCACGTTCCCCTACTTTTGGGGGATTGGCCAGCGCTCTCCTTTCCTCCACTCTCATTTCTACCGTAATCAAGTAAACGGAATTTTTTTACAGGTATAGCATGTACACGAATCAAAACCAGATGAGAAAATTCAACTGTATATCCTTTATTTAACCTTTCCATTGTACCGAATAATGACGCGATAAAGCCATATATTATGTAGTAATATCAATTCACATACCAAGTATAAACGATATCTATTTTTGTAAGATAACTATTATTATACTCATATATTTAAGAGACTATAATATATTATATTAGACCAATTACGCAAATATTACAGAAGAAATTCCAACAGAATCATAAAAATCCCATCGTCGTTCAGATACAGACCTACGAAATCGGTCCTAAAATTTAACTGAAAACATTTGTCAGCTCCAGCCGAAAGAAATACATCGCGTCCAAAAAAGGCCATGCCACGTGGAAGAAGCTCCAAATTATTCAGAGCTGCACTGCGTATATAGTCTTAAATGTAAACAATCGCCAATCTGCTGTATAGCCCAGGCTCAGCTTTCTAAGAAAAACCCAAGTTTACTGCTTCGAGGTGCACTGTGCCGTCAGCGTGCTAGCATAATTCGTATAAGCCAGACAATCTATTCTGTTTGACTAATCGCAAACGCGCTGGCAGACATTCCAATAAGTACACCAACGAGTTGTATATATATGTACATAGGCATGGTCCATGAGCGCACTAGCGCGGTCGAGGAAACTATAAGAGTCTAAAAATTTATTGGAGCTCGATAGGATTGAGCCGATGCTGTATACACACGGTTGCGCGCGCGCCCGACCACTTGGTTTACAAAGAAATAATGAAGTCATAAAGATGCTACAAAGAGAGAGAGAGAGAGAGAGAGAGAGAGAGAGAGAGAGAGAGTCGGGTGCAAAAAAAGGAGCGAGGTATCGTCGTCAATTCCGCGCAGGTGGTGTGGTGGCGAGTCGGCAGTAGCTCGGTTCGGATCAAGAGAGAGAGAGAAAGAGAGAGAGGGAGAGAGAAAGAGCTGAATGGCGGAAAGTCTAAGGAAGTTGCGAGTAGCTCATTCCTTGGGCGCGCGCTTCATGCTCCGTTGAGGCGCTCGTCCTTAAACTGTAAGTTTGGATATTTTTTTATCTGTTGATTCATGTTTTGATGAACAAATTTTCAAGTACTAAATTGGTTACATAATCTTAAAAGTCTATCGTTAAATTTTATCATACAGCTTAGATAAGATATAATATTTATGATGCTTACTGATTGCTTTACAAGTCCTTAGGCTAAAAGGTTCCTTAAACAAAAAATATTTTATTTCTAAAACAATTTTTAAATTTTTACATTTTAAACACAAAACTCATTTTAGAAAACGAAGACCCATTATTATATAAGATGCAGCATTGTAATACAGCATACCATTGATAATCATAAGCAATATTACAACTACAAGAAGTACCCAACTAAGGATAGAGCTACTTTCATTTCTTGTATCTGGAACTGAAAAATATTAACAAAAAAGTGTTAGTTTATGTTATTTCTTGAACAATAGATCTTTGAAAAAGTAATAGTATTTATTAATACCATTAATATTGCGATTATGGGGCAGATCTCCAACAGGCAATTGATGAATAAAAGTGGTATGGTCAGTGGAAATAGTTGGTATCGAAATACCAGTAGTTGTAAAACGTCGTCGCCGTCTGGTTTTCCTTTTTAAACATTCAGACTCAACAGCTAAGGCTTTTATTAAACTATCGAAATATTCTTGCATACCAGCCCAACAATTTTTTTCTATAAAGCCTAAATAAATTGAAATAGTAAGCCCTCTTTTATTTCGTGGAATCCTATGTATGAAAAAATTGTAGATAAAACCTACTTTTAACAAGATTCCATACATTTTTCTTGTATTTAATTTTAGAAAACACGAAAAATGTGGTTTCATTGTCAGAAACGCTGGTCATGCAATAATGTGAAAAAACACTAAATGAATCAGCATATGGTATTCCAGTATTTGTAGTTTCCCCGTCAATGGAGTACAGGTAACCAAGTGCACTACATGGAAGCATAATCTAATAAAATTTATAATTTATTAATTATTTTTATTAATTATAAAGTTACTGTATTATGATGCTTATTTAGAGGTTACTACTTATTATATTTTAAGTCAATTATGGAATATGTATAGAAGTATTTTTGTAATAAAGCATTCTTTATGTCATATATATACTAGAACTTTCTAATAATAATTTTTATTTCTCACCTGAGTTTCTGTAACTTGCGAAAATCTTGGGCCAACAGCTTGATTAAGTGAAATAGTCATTGTTACTGTTCGCATTTTTTTGCTTGTTGTATCATCTTCTGTCCAAGCTGGTTGAATTAAATCTTTAAATAATAAAATTTTATGTAGATTTATTTTATAATTTTATGCATATATAATACCTTTTACAATGTACCACAAGTAAATAAAACATGCGTTTTAAAATGCGCAGTACATTATTATGCCTTTTACTGTAAAATTTTAAAAGATTAATTTATCAAATCATGGGTGAATAAATATTTATAGTAAATAAATATTAAATGAAATTATTATGACTATATAGATATAAGTATAGTAAATTTATTTGAATTTAACACATGTATTGATAATATTCTTCAAAATTTCATTTAATATATATTAACTAATGTTAATGTTATTTTTTCCTTCATTTTTAAATTTATACATTGACTTAGTTACCTGTTGTCTTTCTAGCAGTATGAAAATCCAGGAAGAACTTGGAATTTGTAAAAAGAAGTGTAAATAGTTGATCTATATGTATTGGCAAAGTAGTTTGTATCAATGGTTGTCCATCATGTGATGAAGTACACACTGGTGTACTTCTCAAACTCATTCTAACTGTGAAAGAAAATTAATTTGTACCGAGATGCTAATATTTCTTTAATTAACATACTAATGGAATGGGAGCGGATTCGATCATGCCGTGAGTTTATCATTATGTTAAAATTATTAATTTTTTGTTCGAGAATGGTATAAGCCTTAATTTTATTCTAGTAACGAGAAGCTAAATAACTGAGTTCTCTAATATATACAATCTCTTTCACTAATTATTCAGTGAACAAGCAGTGAACCAAAGCCTAGATAGGTTATGTAGATCTTATGTGGTATTTCTCATTATGGGTAAATATTTTTTGTTTTATCAAAACATTGAAAGAAAAAATTAATTTTTTAATGAAATGAACAAGAAATGATATAAGTAGTTGTCAGTTATACTGCATTACTTTGTTATTATATGAAGGTACATTACACAATTTTCCCGCCAATTTGATTTCGACCGCCCCTTGACATTGTGTAATAACCTAGTAATTATTCAAGAATTGCGATTCTTTTTGTTTTTAAAGAAAATTAATAATGTAAATTATCAAAAGTGAATCAGGATAGAATTTGGTATTTCAATATTTTCAACCTAATACTGAATTTGTTCATTAATAAGTTTACCGCTTCGTGGTGCACTGTGCCGTCCGCGTGTTATCATAATTCCTATAAGACTAATCGCAAACGCGCTGACAGATTCCAATAAGTACACCGAGTTGTTTATATATATATACGTATATAGGCATGGTTCATGAGAGCCCTAGGGCGGTCGAGGAAACTATAAGCGAGTCTAAACATTTATTGGCACCCGATAAGATTGAGCCGATGCTGTATAGGTTGAGAGCATCGTGCGGCGAAATTTCGAAACAGTACCCCCACAGTTATATAGTATATCTATATATTTGCGGATATAGATATACTCTCTGAAGTAAAATTCAGGGATTCCCCGGCGCCACCGTCGCTATAGGCTGATATACACACACGCCGGCTTGGTTTACAAAGAATTAATGAAGTCATAAAGATGCTATACGAAGAGAAAGAGAAAGAGAGAGAGTCGGGTGCAAAAAAAGGAGCGAGGTATCGTCGTCAATTCCGCGCAGGTGGTGCGGTGGCGAGTCGGCAGCATCAGCAGCAGCTCGGCTCAATTAAATTCACTGGTTCGAATCAAGAGAGAGAGAGAGAGAGACAGAGAGAGAGACAGAGAGAGAGAGAGAGAGAGAGAGAGCTGAATGACGGAAAGTCTAAGGAAGTTGCGAGTAGCTCATTCCTTGAGCGCGCGCTTCATGCTCCGTTGAGGCGATCGTCCGCACGCAGATTTCCGCTCTGCCCCCGCGCTTATATGATAATGCACACACGCACACACACACACACGCACACACACACATATATATATATATATATGTACTGTAGTTGCAGCACTTGCGCGGGTTGTCCGAAAGTATATACAAAGTCGCGCGAGTGTTCAGCAGCAGCAGCAGCAACAGCAGCATGTTCGCGACATATATATCGACCCCTATACGCCCCGTGGCTTATGATAATATACATAACGGCTCAGCGGTGGACTGACAATAGTTCCTGGCCAGTCAGCGCTGCTAAGGCTCGCTATATATCCTTGCACACTCCGCGCCGCTCAGATATATCCGCATACCATCCGAGAGCCGCGTCGATTCGACCCTCCTTTCTATATATATATATTAGGAGCGGCTCTGCGGCGTGGACGTGTGTGTGTGTGTGTGTATGTGTGTAAGTATGGTCGGCTTGTTCCGCTTTTCTTCTATGCGCTGTTTTTTTAGGATTTGTGGTATAGTTGAGCCGCGCGATGCATGGCTGCGGCGGAGATTTTACTGTGCTTTTTCGGTAGCAAAAACACCTCTTCATATGCTTGCTAGTTGCGGAACTGTTTTAGAGACTGTATATAGGATGGTGTAGAAACGCGATAATGTCTTCTTAAACTCTCTGTAGCTCTATATGTACAAGTATTTTAGCTATTCGAAATCGTAGAAATTTAGCTGATTGGAAGGCGATTGTAGTGTAGTTGCGATCTCTGCAAACTACTGTATATCCTTACCCTTACCCTCATCATTATTTAGATGGTCGTCAATTTGAAAATATTTTATAAAAAATCTATAGGTAATTTGCAAAAATGATATATATATAAATCTGAAAGTAAATTTAATGTTTCACCAATGATTCATATACTATTCCCAGAATTTCACTCATTTATTCTATATAATAGAAATGACAGATCGGTTAATGTATATATTACTTACACGCATTGACATTGTATAGGGTATATAAAACTCTGAAATACATGTGTTTCACATATATAATGTATGTTGAGTTTTATTTCTTGCTAACCTTGAAAAGGGATGTACATAATATACTGTGACATGTCCGAAACGTTGTCAACCATCTAAGTAAAGATTAAGGGCTAAAAGTTAAATTAAACTATAGTTTTAATAAAATAACGATGAAAATTTGTGGGATAATAGAATATTATTACAGGATGATGAATACATTAAGTTTAGAAATAAGAACGTTGACGATTGCGTTTCAAAAGAAAAAATGAAGAATGAAACTTGCATAGCATTGTTGTTAGAGTATTTTTAATATAAATTAAGTAATTGAATAAATATGATGTTAGCAAGGAAGAGTACAATTTTTTTTCTCGAGCTGAGTCCATCAATTTCATAGTCGACTCGTACCGATTTTTGGTTCTTTTGAGATAAACTGTAAGTTTTAACTAGTTTATGTTATGAGTATAGCTGTACGATTTTAATACTCTAATTATATTAGTGAAAAACTAGGTAATATCAAATATTTCAATGTACATTCACGTATAAAAATAGTTCATTTTAAATAAATAAAAAATAATTGAATCCCATTTACACTAATTCAAGTATAATAGATCACAGCGATGAAGAAGGGCCCAGATCTACTTTCGTTGACTTGCAGCATTTAAAACTAGCAAGCAGTGTGTCACTTGGATTCGTATAAGGTGAAAATCAATCCTCGTAATTCTGCAAAAATACTCACACACACATACACACAGAAAAAAGGAAAAGAAACAGAAATCAAAGGCGACAATAGGAACGTCTCCGAACACGTCTGACCTGGTCAGTCCCAAACAAAAGCCTGGTATCCAAGTCGTACACAACCTAGTGCTACGACGTCGAAAAAAATCCTTTTGACCCGAATCGATTGAATCGTTTGTCAGAGAAAGAAAAAGAAACAAAAGGAAAAAAAACAGAAACAGGAGGAGACTAAAAAAAAAACTCGAGTGGCTGTATATCGCGGCATCGCTAATGGCGCGCGCTTTATTCATATCGGCCGGGTGTTTTATGGTAAGTACCCGATCGTCACTCAGAGCACGAAACCAGTCGCGCGCCTCCTTTTGATTAATGAATTTCGGCCTCCTGACAATGATACGTATGTACATATATCCCTTTTTCTCGGTGGACTACACACTCGCCTATATACACATACGCGCGCTTTTGTCAACGTTTAAAAGCGATCGACCATACGGGCCAGAGTTCAGTTGTGCTTTTGGTGATCCTGCATTAAACACACCATGCGCCGCGATTCGATCCTGTGCTTCAAGGTGGTTAAGTTGTTCATCTACACGTTATACACACACACATATATCATATCATCTTCCATTCCAAAAATTATCATTAATCTTTTAAATAATTGGCATAAAGTCGAGGATCATTGAACGCAATGTGTGTTTCTTTTTCTTTTCTGTTTTTTTTTTTTTGTCAAAAGTAGGTCCAGCGATCGCTGGTAATACTGTGCGCGCTGCTGCATCCGTGCTTGGCTTACGTCGATCCGATCCTCGTAAATAATCCTGCACGTCGGCAGAACAACCTGACCAAGACACCGGCCATCGAGAATAAGGTCTATCTGCCACCGAATGCCCCGAGTTTCCCACTGCCCGAGGTCATAGATAATCGCGCGAGATTCGCCATTAATTTGCCCGGGGCTGCGAGTTTCAACGCGCGACCAGCTCTCGGACTACAGACGCCGTTCGCCAGCAGCGACTTTTATCCGATCTATGGATTCACGAGGACTAACGACGATCGGGGACTGAGAATCTCTGCCGAGAATCAACTGATCGGTGATTTATCGGCGGACCAAGTTACCATCAATGAGATGACTTGTCAGAATAGCGGGGAAGATCTCTATTTCAGGTATTTCTGTTCCTTTTTGTTGAAAATTCGCGTTGAAAGTGGGTAAACTTGTGCACTGTATAATTGAATAAACAATTAATTATATGAATATTATTTGATATTAGTTTCTCGGATATTAGTGTATGCAATGCGATTTCAAGTGTGTAAAAATAGACACACTTACGCGGTGCCTTTTGCGTGTTTTAAAACACTTGAGCGCGTGTAAATCTATTGATAACACGCCCAAGTGCATTGAATAACAAATGTCTACAATGTGCTAAAATCAATCTTATACGCCCAAGTGTTTTAAAACACGCAGAAGGAATTAAGTATGTAAAAATTATAACACGAAAAAGGGTATAATGCACCTGCTATTCACAATTGAATTTGCAATGTAATTCGTTATTTTGGATAGATTGGCGTTGAGATTATTAATGTATGTATACATATAGTATTTCTTTTTTACAAAGTAACGAAACCGTTATGAAGAATAGCTATGGTGTAGAAGAGTAAAGGCCTAATAATCGAACATTTTTATCGCGACTTTAAGAATATTTAATATGTTCGATCGAAATTCAATTCGATAATACGTACATTTTTTTATATATCCTATGATTGCAAATTGCTACGATTGTTACGATGATTGTCTCTGATGCATTTTCATTCTAACTCTACTCGAGATCGTGCCTTTTTATACTGCACAAAAGGTTTTCGTATAATTATATAATTACACGCAAATGTCGTCGTAAACGCAAATCGTCCGTTTTCCATTATATAAAATCCCAAGATTTACACATATCACACTTTATCCCTGCCTCTCTGTCTCTCTCTCTGGTCCACAGAGCTTCGTTATCCCCGTTAAAGAATACAGATCAGCCGATAATCGAGAACGCGGGCAGCAGTTCGTGCAAAGTCTTAAAACTGAACAACGAGTATCGCGTAGAGCTGGGCAAGGAGGAATTCTGGAATTGCGGAGTGATAGATTGTTCCGTGGACACGGGGAAGTTCTACTGTCTGAGCCTGAGATTCCCAACGATCAGCGGCCTCAGGCTCAAGGACGATTTTAAGCTGACGCTCCAGTGCAGGGCCCAGGAGAGGATCGCCAGCCACACGCGACGCATCAACTTGAAGACTATCGACACGTAAGAATTTCACGCCTCACTTACATTCGTTCACATATATATTAGGTAAAGCGATTGTACATAGGAGTGAACTGTAAGACGTTGTGGGTTTAAGGGCCGGGCGAATGGCACCGAGGATAGCGGCAGGTGGCCATAACAGTGCCTTCGAGACGGACGTCGCTCTATACCGTCGAACCTTTGCCTCGGACCACGTGTTCGACGCTAAAATCGACTCGGGCGGAACGGTCGTACTCGGCGAGGAGTTACTATTGCGAGCTACGGTCCGTGAAGGAGACGGTATGGCCATTGCGTCCGATTGATTTTTCATTTCCAGACTATACCGGAGAGCGATACTTTAATATTGCTGGATTTGTCTCGTGCAGGCTGGAAGTATTCCAAGATAAACGAGGTGACGGTGCACTTCGTGGAGAAGCGACAGCGCAACAAAGTGACCAACAGCTTGTGGTTATTGGACACCGATGGCTGCCTGAATCCCCAAGTACGGGAGATCTGTTCGGGCGAGCAGTACAGAGTCGGGCCCCTCGAGACTTATCTACTGTTCAAGGCTTTTATGTTCGAGAATATGGCCGAGAGCGACGAGATGATACTGACCGTGAAAGTAACCGGTTGCCTCAGCGGCGACGATTGCATTTTGAACTGTCCTGCCGCTCATTCCCGACGCACGCGGGATATCAAAGTTCGGAGCGGCAATGCCACCGTAGATTGGCGGAACGATATAGCTTTTAAGGTTGTCGCTTCGGCGGCGAGAGTCGAGCGCTACGATACGTTACAGGTGGCGATGCCTTATGCGCTGGTCTGTTTGGTGATCGTTGCCTTGGCGGCTACTTTGCTTTGCGCGATCGAGATTTTTCGTGGGAAGAGGAGACACTTGCCAACGTGAAAAGAGGCTATTGTGTATTGCGAGGTAATCAAAAAGGTGATTTTCACGTTGATATTTGGACTGATATAACGAATGTTACGATAATAATATTAATAAGAAAAGCATAATTATTAGGTGAATTATTAGGGTAATTTTGATGTGGGATAAATGTAATATCTTTATTCGAAAGAATATTTAAAGGAAAAAGAACGGGATATAGGATATCGAGCACGAATTTGCATTTCATACATTTGCATTCCATCGAAAGAAATTTCTGATACGCGGATTAATGCCGAATTGGCATATCTGGTTTGAGCTCACCAACATAATTATTCAGCTCGCTCGATCAGGTCAAAAACCTTCTATGAATATTAATAACTCTTTACAAAGAACGAATTAAAAGTGGGCAGTTATTTTTATGTCTTTATTATATTTTATCGTCATTTAGATACGCGCAAAATTGTGTAGATTAGTATACGACCTATTATTAAAAATATTATTATTTGTATGAAAACTATATAAGTTACCTAGATTTTTTGCTTTTGATTGATATCAAAATTTATTATGATAGAAAGTGCATAAAAATTTTTAGATTTTACCAATTCTGTACCAAAGTAGATATAATAATTTGACACTTTTTTTATGCACAATCTAAATAGTAACAACATTTCAGCTTATTAAAACCGTTATTACAAATCCTGAGATATTATGTTGTTTTGTGTATTTATTATTATTTATTAATAAATAAGGAATTCGATTCTTACTTCGATTTCGATGCATTATCTTGACCCCTTCCTTCCACATCTACTTTCTATACCTATTACTTTGTATAAGTGCAACTATATCTGCATTTCAGATATAAAATAATGTAAACGAAACATCGTTTCAGATTATAAAAATCAGTTTTGATCGCACAATATGACTAAAAATTTATTATCAAGGTGTAAATACACATATCCAAAGATTGCATTAAAACATGTACGGAACAGATGTCTTCTCAACCAAATGCTCTAGGCACAGTCCAACTATCTAATTCGTTGCATAGTTTGATGCCTAGGCCGAAAAAGAAAAGCGATGCCAGTGTATTCCTTACAAATTTATCTTTAGCCAAGTGCCTTAAAACACACTCTAACGAACAGTTGCAAAAGTCTTCGAAATAGTTCAATCCCCCCTGATTTAAATAGTAATTATCAACTTCCTGTTGCTTTTGTTCCAATTCGCTTTGCAGTTCTTTTTGTCCTGTAATTAAAACCATGCACACATGTATACATACGAATAGTCCGGGAAAATTTGAAACGTGTAAAAGTAATACTTTGATCAAGTTAAAAATTGCAAAAATAAAAAAATTTCATGACCTTCGATTAATGACTTGAAACTTAAATTAATTAATTACTTTGTGGGGTTAACGGTGTACGCTGACCGTATTTTCCAATTATAATAGCAGACCCTGTATTTCTTCCAGATGTCGCATCTTTAGGTAACACAATCGCTGATGCTCCTCTGCAATATATGTATATTTAAGCGGTTTTTTTAAATTTAATATTTATTTTAATTTATATTATTCCTTTAATTTCCATTAATTCCAAAAATACTGAATAACTAAAGTTTTCATGGATTTTTTTAAATCTCTTACTGCGACGATTTACTGCTATATTGTCCTGAATGTCCTGGACGTCCTAGAGTCCTGGGTGTCGAAGTAATAGAGCGCAGTGAAGTTCCTAATATTGTAAAAATGATTTTATTAATTAATATTATTATGTAATAGAAAAAATTGGCATTTTTTTAAACAATGTAATCAATATATTTAGCATAGGTATGGCATAAAAAGTTAAATCACCGTCTGACGCATATGATTTACTGGAAGTAATAGATAAATCTTCGACGTTTTGCTCTTCTTCATCTGGATTATACTCAGAGGTAGTATAACTGTCGGCCTTATTTTCTCTATCCCTCGCCGCCTGGGCCGCAGCTTTTTAGTGAAACAATGATATTTATCATGTAATAAGATGAAATTAACTTCTAAAATAATTTTCAATTCATTTTTCGACTTCGGTATTCAAAGATTTCGGCGTAGAAACAATTTCTTTTAATATGAAATACTTAAGTAAAATATCCCGATTTTTCTTATTCTCTTAAAAAATTAATTTAATAAGAAGGTTTTTAGTACATTATTAGTAATTATAAAGAAATAAAGTAAAAATATTTTAATTTACAGTACCAATTGCTTTGCGTTGCTGTATAACTTTGGGACATGTTTCTGGGCATCTTGGCATTTGTAATTCTTTTTTATTTTAACTTACAGACAGATTTAAGTATAGGTATTTTATTAATGCAAGTTTCAAACTTGATAATACAAAAATTTATAACCTTAATAATAATCGTGACATAAAACAAAAGAATGTTTTTCTCTATTCAGTAATATATGTAGGTATCCAAATAATTAACTTGTTACTGGAAAAATATATTTAAAAATATAAATTAATAATCAAAAAATGTACCTTTTGGATGAATTTCATTTACCCTGTTTAAATAATATTATTAATAGCTTAAAAATCAAAAGGTCTATATAATAAAATAAGAGATGTATATTAAGCCTTGGAAAAAATAAATTCTTTGACATTCTTCTTAGATCTCATAAAATCTTAATGAAAATTTATTTGATTTCAAGGGAGTGTATTATATAATTTAAAAATTTTTATACTTTTTAGAATATCGGAGATCAAATAATATTTCTTTTATACTCATCCAACTTTTTATTAAAATTATTTTATCCAAATTATTGTACTTTAATTTGGTGTTAATTAAATTTTTGTATAATGTAAAAGTAAATTATAAATAGATATTATCATTTAATCTACTGCAATGAAGTAAAAAAAAAATAACAGAATATTCATATTTAAAATAATAAGTAACAAATTTGTACATAGTGAAGTACGTGCATATATTTTTAATTATTGAAAACTATTTATATACAAATTATCTGTACAAATTTAAACATATATATATATTCATGTAATCTATTCTAATCCTTCCACTTTTTCATATAATCTTGGTGATTTAGGTTTTCCAAGTCCAATGGATGGTTCAGGTTCTGTGGGAGTTTCGCCTTCGGCAGCTATTCTGTATGTTTTAATTTTGTGTCCTGTTTTGTTATAGTGGATTGTCATTTTGGGTGACTTGGTAATAGGTTTTCCACTTGCTTTCATTTGACGAATGATAGTTTCTTTAAGAAGAGGTGGAAATTCCATTTCCCTAGGTAATATCCTTGTGCGAGGAACTGGAATTGGTCGACAAAACTCACTTTCTTTATTTTTAGGAATAAGAAAATGATCTGCTTTGTATGTGGATGACTCTATCTGCACCAGACCTTGGTGCTTTACTCCACGAAACGTTTTTTCAACCAAAGCAATTACCTTACGTACATTCTATACAAAATAAATTTAGTAGTAAAATATAATATAATAAAATTAATGTAGTATAAATAGAATACTTACATCGTATGATGGTTTTTCAGGATTAGGTAAAGCTTCTACTTTCAGAATTTTCATATAAGTTGGTTCATCGTACCTTTGGAACCTGTTTCTTGAAACTATTCTACCAACTCCAAAATTTTTCAAATTTCCTAAAATTTCCCACAGAGTTTTACCTTTAAAATCTATTGTACGACCAATATATTTGTAAGGCATGTTGGAGCTTAAATTTTATACAAAGTTTAGTAATTATTGTAAATGCGCTGTTCTAATGAGTATAACAACAATGCAAGAATGAGGTTATGTTCTTGCTAGTATTTATAAGTATGCATGTATACAAGAATCCATGCACGTCCAGAGCACGACGGAAAAAGTAGTCCACTGTTGTAGCATTATTTGAAATCTGCACATGGTAAGTCTATAAAGGTGTTGTTGCTAAGCTTCCAGTAGATGGCGAAGAGCATCAGTATATTGTATATTAGTAGTACCATGGCACCATGGCTGTGTATGTAAAATATTGGCCAATAAAAATCTATTAAATTAAATTAATTATATTAGGGGAAGATGGGGCATGGTGAGCCTGGCGGGTCAGTTGGGCATTTTAATATTAAACCGTGAATGAT